>CABHPH010150740.1:7491-75872 GCA_902168325.1 Peromyscus nudipes
TATCTATCTATCTATCTATCTATCTATCTATCTATCTATCTATCTATCATCTATCTATCTATCTATCCCTGTCTATCCACACCATCCATCTATCCACCCAACTAGTTACCCATCCATTGATTTAGTTATCCATTCTTCTACTTATCCATCCACCCAGTCATCTATCACGTTAATTTATTCACTCACCATACATTGAATATTCATTAGCACCTGCAGATGCAAGTCAACATGATAGAAACAAGAAGGAGTCTAACCCAAGTCCAGTCTCATGTCCAGCCCCATTATTGGTCCTGCTTATGACTTTAGAGAGGGAACTAGCCAGAGAGTTTTAAATGTCTATGTGCTTTTAAGAAAGGCCAAGCACTAAAGGTTGTCTTCACTGTTGCAGCCTCTTCCTTGAATGTGCCTTGAGCCAACATCTTCCTTTGAGTTCTCTTTTCCCACAGGACCAGCTAGAGCATGTTAAAAAGACTGTGGTTACATCTCTTCTGGTTCTTGACTCCATCTCAAGCTCAAGCTCAGTAGTAGCCTTTACCCTAACCACTGAGTGGCTCTCACCAGGTTAATGTGCTTGAATCTGTCAAAGATTTCCTCCCATGCTCTGCCAGGATCAAAGGCTCCATGAGAGCTGAAATAGAGATTTGACATCTTCAGTCAAAGGAGAGCACAGGAAAGTGGTACCCAGTATGTTCTCAAGAAAGGTGAGTGTGGGCCTTCGGTCAAGGGAGCTATACAAAAAGGAGCTCATGCACCTTGGCATTGCCAACCTTGACTGTGCTCAGTACCCAAGATGGTGACTTCAGTGACATGTAGAAGGTGGCTCTTCCATATAGGTAATGGCCCTCCTTACTGTTGATGTGAGGTGACAGGGAGAGGCCAGACTTAAGTGTCCCTCACCTGATGTCATTGATAACCTACAAGGACAGGGACCTTGATTTAGCACTTTCCATGGCCCCAGCCCCATTTTCTCGAATGGAGACTGCACATAGTAAGTGGATCCTTTGCAGACTGGCTAGCTCACTTGGAAAATATCATGTTCTTGGTGGGAAACTAGGGAGCAGAGATGAGAAGGGACTTGCTTGAGGCCCACTTCCCTCTTCTTCTTGCTGTCTTTTTACATTACATATCAAATTCTTTCTCTGTCATACTCAGACACCAGAAATACATACATGTGTTGGCATACCAACAGACTCACACAATCTACAGCCTCGGGAAGACACATAGACACAGACTCAAAGACACCCAGACTCTAGAAATACACAGCACAGAGACACAAAGAACATGCAGACACTCGACATCCAGAAACTTCCATGGTCTGAGAGTGTCCTCCAAATACCTATTGAAATCCTACACCCCAAGGGGATGGTATTAGGAGGTGGGGCCTTTGTAAGGTGACAGAGATTAGTGTCCTTGTGAAACAGGCTGGGAAGAGACCTCCTACCCTTCCTACTGCATAAGGACACAGTGAGACACCATTATCCATGAACCAGACAGCAAGTTCTCACTAAATCTCCCAGTGTCTTTGTCTCAGGCACTACAACCTCAGCACTTGAGCAGTATATCCCCGTTATTTACAATTGTTCTGGTTTAGGATACTGTTAGAGCAACTCAGTGGATGGAGATAGAGACTGAAGGACAGATGGACTTAGGCACATAGACACATGCTTATAGCCTCAGATACAGACACATCTTCCTTCACACTGAATGCACACAGACACATGTACGCACACCCCTACACACTCACAGGTACACATGCACACCAAGATTCACACAAGTGGGTGCATGCACGGAGACACTTACAAACACACACATTGACACACCTACACACACCTTCCTACCCTTGTCCTCAACTCTGACTCCTGGTGACCACCAAAAGCAGCAGTAGTGAGCGACCTGGCCACTGCCTCATTCTCTGAGTGTCAGCTGCCGCTTCCATCAAAGGTCACGCAGATCCCCAGGCACATGCGAATATTTATCTCCTCATTCAAGCTGCCATTCTCAGGAACACACTGTCTTTTAAGCAAAGATCTTCTGGGCCACAGGAAAGGAATAAATCTTGAGTGACATTTCTGCCAGTGGAAGAATGACACATGCCCCCTTTCTCTCTCTTAGAGACCGAACCACGGGCCAGACATTCCACCACTGTGTGACATACCCAGTCCTCCCCACCACGCTCAACATCCCATGTTCAGGGAAGCATTCACTTTGCTTGAGGTCTGAATCAGGAACAGGCCCAAACAGGGATGCACTCATTCTCAGACTCGGATTGAGTACTAAAACCTTAGCTCTGTGTGTCTGAAGTTTGGAAAATCACCACACAGCCCTTGGGCTACTCATCCAAAGCTCAGGACTGTACTGTTACTCTTCAGGGGACTGCTTTCATGGGGCCGATGCCTGAGTTCAAAATTGCCGTTCCTCTCCACTTAACTTCTCCTTGGGCCCCGTGTGTGTCTGTATGAGCCTTCCGCACACATTCACTGACCTGGGGCCTTTTGGGGGTCTGCTTTCTGATCATCCAGCCAGGGTCCTTGAGTCGATTGCTATGCAGGATTTATGACTGCATCATTTCCAGAAGATAATTTGAACATAATTTAACATTTTTGCCTTTTCAAGTAACTCAGACATTCCTGTTTTGTAGGGCTGGGTACCCCTTTGGGGAAGCAGGGATGGGAGAGACATGCCTGGCTTTGCTCTGGCTCTGTTCCAGTCTGTTCTAGAGAAGTCATGTACACCCTCTTCATCTTATCTGACTTTCCAGCTTTTGATCAATAGCAGAGGATATGTGTTTTATCCAAACACTAACCAAATGCATTCAACAGATTACACATTAATTTTACCATCATGACATTGAATGGAGAGATAATCCACAAAAGTGCTTCAGATTTCTTAAAAGTGAATTTAATTATAAGTGGTAATGTGTGCTGGAGAGTTACAATCATGAGAAGCTATGTTCTGTAAGTCTGAAATGAGAGCTTATATTTCAAAGGCTTATTGCGGTGGAATTAAACGACCCAATTTATTAGTTGTAAATGTATGATTACTGCAGCTTTGCTACACACACACACACACACACACACATACACACACACACACACACACACACACACACACACACACACACCCCTGCACATCTACAGCATATTTTAGCTGGATTTAGTATACATAATCCTTTCTACAAGAATCATATTTTGTAACAAAGCTGCCTCTCCATTAATTTATTTGTGAGACAGAGACAGGCAACTGATCCTCAATCTTCCGAACCCCAAACAGAAACACTTTCAAGTTTTTGTGGGTGTTTTGTGATTCTCATTTCCATTCCTGCAATGTGATTAGGAAGTGGACAAGGATGAAAGAACAGAGGTACTGTTTGCTGCCAGGGTGGAGGCGGAGAGGTTGGGGAAGGGTGGGCTGGGAGGCAGAGGCTCCAAAGGGCTTGGAGCTTCACTCCACTTATCCACACATGGACACTTACTGAACACCTGCCACGCTCCAGACACCACACAAAGGACATTCCACAGGCTCCCTCCGTCAGGCCTCTCGGAACAATGCCCTAAGGCAGATATATGAGACACTTATTTTCCTGATGGGGAAACTGAGGCTCAGAAGGATTATCAAGATATTTTTGAGCATCTCTGAGTTCATGATCAGTGGGAGCAGGACTTGCTTGTGGGTCTGTCTGTTTCCAGAGTCTGTGTTCCTGCCCCAGCTCCTCTGATCCTGGCCTATGAGTGACTGTCCACTGGAGACAGAGGAAGGGGGACGGTGGGCAGTGAGTGTGTCCCTGGTGGCAGTAAGTGAGAAGAGTGGAGAAAGAGGGGTTAGTGGTGGTGAGGTAGGATGTGGAGTGTGGTGCCAGTAAAGACCACAGACATGGCATTGAGCTGAGTCAGTGTCACCAGACAGAGGAAGAGAGTTCCTGGAAGAGAAATACTTGCAAAACAGGCAGACACTAAAGAACATTAAGCAAGAGTTTTACGTTTACAAGCACCTGGTGAGGGCTTGGGGTATGAGGACAGCAGGGGAGAGAGAGGCACGAGTCAGAGGCAGAAGTTAAGTCTGGGATGTTGATGGTAAGGAGTCTTTAGTTCCTGCATGAGGAGCTGAGGTTTCTCCTGTAGGCCATAGGAAGCTACAGATGGCTAATGAGTATTAGCTGGTAGCACTGGAGGAAGAAGTTGCCAACTCACTTAATGGGAGCCAGGTGGGCAAAAATACAAGTGATATAGACCTGGAAAGGCTGTGTAAACCAGACAGTATATGTGTCTGCATGGGTGTCTGATACTTGGCTCCAGTCTACTGGAGATAATGGGAAGTTGCTAATAGAAAATAGAAACTTTATCGAGTTGGTAGGTGGATGTCTTAGTTTTCCTTTCTCTTTGCTAGGACAGACTATCTGACAGAAACAACTTAAAGGCTCACAGTTTGGAGGCAACAGTCCATCCCAGCAGACAAGGTGTGGAGGCAGGAGCAGTTCCATCTGTGGCAGCAGGAGTTTCCAGCAGCTTTTCACATTCCAATGGCAGACAGGAAGCAGAGAGTTCACACTGGACACCAGGGCAGGTTATGAACGTCAAGACCTACCCTAGTGGCCAACGTGTGTAGATGGAAGTTTTCCTGTGTCCCACCTGGTCCCACAGCCACTTATAAAATAATTACATAGAGGCTTATATTAATTACCAGTTCTATGGGCTATTGGCTCAGGCTTCTCGCTAGCTAGCTCTTACAACTTAACTCAGCAGATTTCTGTTAATCTATGCATTGCCAAGTGGCTTCGTGGCTTACTGATACTTTCACATCTTGCGCCTCCTGGCGGCGGCTCGCAGAGTCTGACCCACTGTCCTTCCTTCTCCTCTCTCTCCAGTTGGAATGTACTGCTGTGGTGGTATTGTGTTCCCCCAAATATTGCGTATGCTAATAAACTTATCTGGGGTCAGAGAACAGGACAGCCACAATATTAAACATAGAGGTTAGGCAGTGGTAGCATACGCCTTTAATCCTAGCATTCCAGAGACAGAAATCCCTCTGGATCTCTGTGAGTTCAAGGCCACATGGGAAACAGCCAGGCGTGGTGATACACACCTTTAATCCCAGAAAGCCACACCTTTAATCCCAGGGAGTGGTGGTAGAAAGCAGAAAAGTATATAAGGCGTGAGGACCAGAAACTCGAGGCATTTGGCCTGAGCAGGCCTTTGGCCTGGAGAAGCATTTGGCCTGGAGAAATATTTGGCCTGGTTAAGCATTCAGGCTTCTAGCAGCAGTTCAGCTGAGACCCATTCTGGATGAGGGCTGGGGGCATCCAGTCTGAGGAAACAAGACCAGCTGAGGATTCAGCGAGGTGAGATAGCTGTGGCTTATTCTGTTTCTCTGACCATCCAGCATTTCACCCCAATACCTGGCTCAAGTTTGATTTTATTAATAAGACCTTCTAAGATTCATGCTACATACTGCCTAACCTTATTCTGCTTCACCATTGGCCAAACAGCTTTATTTATCAGCCAATCAGAGCAACACACATTCACAGTGAACAGAAAGACACCCCACAGCATCCGTGTGCCAGCTAGGCCCCATGCCCAGAGGTTCTATCTATGACCCACCCTCAAATAGTTCCAGAACCACCTGGTAAGTCTGTGGGGGGACATTTCAGATTTAAAACATAACAGTAGATTACGAACTAATCGCCCTCCACCTCTTTCTTCATGTGTGTCCTTGACAGTGTGACTCTGTAGCTGTCCTATCACAGAATAGAACCATCCGCTGTGCCCTTTGCGTCTCCTGTGAGAGAGGCAAGGTGTGCTTCTGTTCTGAGCCTGGCCTTACATTCCTCCAATCTCTGTACCACAAGTCTTACCGATCACCAAGAAAGCCTGGACTGGCCTGCCAGAGGAGCGAGCCCAGGAGTTATAGACCTGCATTTATACTTCTGGCATTTTCAGCCTGGCCCAGCCCTCCCTACTGACCCATCAGTTCTACCGACAAAAGGGAGCCCGGGCTCATGCAGTTAGCAGCACCCCACCCCTCCATCAGCCTGTGGACCAATGAAAAATAAATCTTTGTCCTTTCAAGATCTATCTTGGAGCGGTTTGTTACCCAGCAATAGCTAGCAGATACAGTGACTCACCCGTTTGAAAAATAGCTCCACGCTGATTCTCTTTCACCCCCATGAACACCTCTGACTCAACATCAAAAATCGCTCCATGGCAACTGACACAGTGGGCAGGATGGAGGGAGGTCTGAGAATATTCTGTACTCTGACACCTGGCTGCCCTTCCCTATCAGCAGTTGGTTGTTCTCAGCTGGGGAGTCATTACAGCTTCAGTGTCACTGAGTCATTCCCACCCCCAGGCTGCCTGCTCAAGCAGCTGTGCCTACAGCGACCATGCTCCCATCTGGCCCCCATCTGGCCATCTCCCTGTCAGTTCTGACCTCTGGGGCTATGATACCCAAGAGTTCAGAGTGCACGATGGGCTCTGAGGACAGGAACTTGTTGAGAATGCCCAGTCCTCATATCCTTAAGGAACGTCTCCTCAGCCAAGTGTCCTCTGCTGATACCACAAGGGTGTCGAGCAACATGGGCACCGCCACTCAAGTCCGGGCAGCACCTACTGTGGGTCAGGCACAGTTCTCAGCCAGGAATAGGCAGTGTGCCCCTTTCAGCAGCCATGTGAGGTGGCCTTGCTTAGACTCACCCTTGCTGGTATGCTGTGGAGCTGAAGTGTTCCCTGCAAGCTCACACATTGAAGGTTTGCTTTCCAGTGTGTCGGTGTTCAGAGATGCAGCCTTTGGAAAGCGGTCGGGGGGTGATGACCCTGTCCTCTGCAGTAGATTCATTGCTTAGTGAACTAGTGGAAGTGGGAGACTTGAGGAGGTGGGACCTAGTTAGAAGAAGCAGGTCAACATGTTCCCTGGAAGGTTGTTTATTCTCTCTGTGTGTATGTCTCTGCCTCTGTCTCTTTTTGTTGCTCTCTGTCTCTTTCTCTCTGTCTGTCTCTGTCTGTCGGTGTCTTTCTCTCTGTCTTTCTTTGTGTCTCTGCCTCTCTCAGTCTCTCTCTGTCTGTCTCTATCTCTGTCTCTCTGTCTCTCTCTGTGTCTCTCTCTGTCTCTCTCTCTCTTTGTCTCTCCCTCTTTCCCCAGTCCCCTTCCCTTCCTCCTCATCATAGTCTACTTTACCACAGGCCCAGAAGCAGTAAAGCAAGTGACCATGACTAGAACCAGGGCAGAAATAATCTTTTCCTTCTTTTGTTTGTCTTGAGTATTTTTCCACAACAGAAATCTAACATGCTTGGGGAAATGAAAAAACTTAAGAGAAAAAAAGAAAGAAACCCACTTTGCTTGAGCAGGGTATTGTTTCCAGTCACCAAAGGAGCCAGGGCTCTATAAGTCCCCCCATGCCCCTCTGGACTCCTGGCAGAATCTCCTGGCTCACCAAGCCTCACAGACGATGCAGCATTTTGCCTTTAGCATAGCATGCTTATCCATCTCTCTTCCAACCACACCAAACTGGATCCACAAACTCCAACTTCAGGCGCCATCCACAGGATGTGGAAAGATAATTGGATGAACTAGGGAGCCATATCTATGGTGGACCAGGGGAAACAGATACACGATCTTCACAGGGGGCAACAAGAACTGTGGGAAATGCCCAGGGAGCAGAGGGAGAAGGGAATGGGTAAGGTTCTCTCCAACCTGTCCTAAAGATCCAGGTCTATGAGAGTCAGTCATAGCCCTCAGCATCTGTCTGTCCTGGGCAATCTTCCTCACCTAAGCTTTCCTGCAGCTCTTCTAGGATTAAACACCTTATAAAGAAGTCTGATCATACCTGCTCAGTCACCTTCTGTGGCTCCTAGTTGCCCACAGACCAAACGGGTGTGAAATAGATACATGGTAACAGAGGTTGGGGAAGCCTGTGGCAAACTGCTGCTTGTCTGGGCTGCCCTGTGCTACCGGGTTACAGATGTGCCAATGGTCTTTAAAGCAGAAGCTGGAGAGATGTCTTTCTGTGTGGCATGCTGCTTTGTAGATTTAGCAGTGGTCCTCAGCCTCCAGCCTGTCTCTCTCCAGAGATGACATGTGGCTGGGGAGAAGAGATGCTCAGTGCAATGGGCAGGGTCTCCAACTGCCTACAGCTGGGGCCTATCCTGTCATCCTGTCCCGCAGGGTCTCCAACTGCCTACAGCTGGGGCCTATCCTGTCATCATGTCCCGCCCACCCCCCAGCCAGGGGTTCTTTGATCAAGGTTTTTCTGACCCTGACACCTAGCTGGGAGCATTTTCCCCCTACCCTAGGTCTTCAGAGCTCCAATCCAGTGGTGCCTCCTCTAAGAAGTCCTCCCAGATACCTCCTATCATGGAGGGATGTCACACCACCTGACCTTCCCGGAAGTCCTGTATTAGCTTCTGGCACATGCTGGATCTCTCTACACCTGTCAGTGTGTGGCCGGATACACTTTTAGTGTGAGCATGCATTGACAATGTCACAGGTGCCCAAGGCAGAGCAGAACAGATGCACGTCCTGTCCCTTCTGCTTCCCATGGGGGGAGGGGGAGGAGAGCAGGGCCAGGCATGGCCACCTGGGAACCTGAATCAAGGCACCCAGTGGCTCCGAAAGGAGGCCTGCCTTGGCCTCGACCTATTTTGTGCCCATGTTTGACTATCTTGAGGAAGCTGGGCATGGCCTGCAAGGGAGCCGTAGAAGCCCCAGACCTTTCCAGAGCTCCTTTTCCACCCGTCCCTCCAGCGGTCTGCAAAGGAGGCTCCTGTGGCAAAGGGAGGAGGTCCTGGCCTCTGTCCAGTGGGTTAGCACAGTCACAAAATAGGGAACAAGGGGCCCTGCGACCGGTTGAGCTTCGGAAGGGTGGAACCCCTGGGGGGTTGGTTGGAAGGCAGGGTGCAGGGTGTTTGGGCATCTGGTCGTGGCTGCCAGTGGGGAGGGCAAAGCCAACTGTGCCAGTATTTCTAACTGAAGGGAGTGGGTGACAGAACAGAGGTCCTGGGCACCAGCAGCTGGGGCAAGAGGCCCTACAGCCGCTGGAGGAAGGGTGGCCGCTGTGTACAAAAGGATCTACTGGATTCTCAGAAAACACAGAGCCGGATCTTGTCACTGGGAGGACTGCAGTCAGCAGCTGGCTGTTGAGGCAGTGACTGGATCTTGACGTTTTCCAACGACAGAGCCACTCCATGGGGGTCTGCAGAACCGGGATTCCTGCACCTCAGCCTTGACTCCAGCCCCTACTGCATGACTGCAGAGACAGCCATTTCTCTTCCTGAGGCTCCTCTGAGTGTGAGCCAAGCAGTCACCAGGCCTGGAGTCCAAGCCTGGGTACTGAGCAGAGATCACCACCATCCGTGCTCACTCAGTGTGCAACCTCCAATGAGCTTCTTGACTTCTGGCCTTGGTTTCCTCACACACAGAGGGCACTCTTCATAATAATTCATCCTCAGGACTTTTCAGGACCCAGTGAGCCAGTGCACTGAAGTGCTTTGCATGGGAGTTGCCAACAAGTAACATCCGAAAGCCATGGTCACTGTAGGCTTTTCACATTGCCTTTGCCTCTGATTTGCAGGTCAGCACCCAGCTCATCCTCACCCCGCCAGGATAAATATGATAGCTATAGCAGTAAAAGACAGACAGATAAGCTGGGCAGTGGTGGCGCACGCCTTTAATCCCAGCACTCAGGAGGCAGAGGCAGGCAGATCTCTGTGAATTCAAGGCCAGCCTGGTCTACAGAGGAGTTCTAGGACAGCCACCAAAACTACACAGAGAAACCCTGTCTCGAAAAACAAAAAAAAAAAAAGGAGCATTCTTCAACCCAAGGTCAGTGAGTCCTGTCCCCATGATACCTCAGGTTCCTCACGGTTGTTTTCTTTGCTGAGAGTCTTGTGCATGCCTGTTGAGGACTCTATCATTGAGCTACAGCCCCATGCCTTCAAGTGTTTAATGTAGGTTCTTGCTCTGTAGCCCAGGCTGGACTGGAACTTGCCTACCTTCCTGCCTCAGCCTCTAAATGCTGGGATTACAGGTGCGTGCCACCCCACGGCATCTCATCTTTAAGTGGAAAAAGAGAGAGAAAAAAAAGAGTGGCCTTCTCTGCTCTGACCTAAGGGGGACCAGCAGTGCTAATGGGCAGTAAAGGAGCTCTGTAGAATGGGAAGGAGGGCCAGGAGGTGGTGATGCATGCCTTTAATCTCGGCACTCGGGAAGCAGAGGCAGGTGGATCTCTATGAGTTTGAGGCCAGCTTGGTGTGCAGAGAGAGTTCCAAGATAGCCAAGATTGCACAAAGAAAGAAATCCTGCCTCATCTCAAAAAAACCAAAACAAACAATCAAAAAAAAAAAAAAAAAGGAAGGGAGAGCAGGTACCTACAGACTCTGTGGCTGACCCAGGGGGCTGTGTACACAAATACATCTGCAGAAGTCCCTTTAAGGCCATGCTTCTCAAATACAAACTTTCCCAGAATTAAGAGCTTGTGAGAAGCGAGTTTAGAATCTGGGTTCTGTGACTGAACCCCCCACACCCTCACATTCTGAAGTTGTACACTGATTTATATTACTTGGAATTTTAAAGACTACTCAGGTGATTCTGGGGCTGAAGCCGACTGAATGTGATTGTTCATACTATTCACTAGGGGGAGCCCAAGCCCAATGAATGTGCCAACCCAGGCACGCTGAGCCCCGAGGCTGCTTTTTTAACAGCAGTCCCACCAGATGGCGATGCCTGTCTGGTCAGAAACAGCCGGCCTTGAGAATCAGTGCTCTGAAAGTTGAAGGCCCATGGGCTTCCCAGCTTGGGTGCTTGGAAAAGTGAGGCGTATCCAGCTTCATCCTTACCAGAACCCACATGGCAGTGGCTAGGCCCTTATTACCCAGACACAAGCCTATACCCAGTATTGCTTGAATACTTTCATCCCTTGAACTAATGTGCACACACATGCACAGACACACACACACACACACACACACACACACACACACACACAAACACATAGACACACACATATAGACACACACACACACAAACACACACAAGCACATACACACACACACACACACACACACACACACACACACACACACACACACAGCAGCCTGATTGGGAAACCTGCAGAAAGCACATTATTATAAAGAGAGTGACTGGTTGTTGAGTGTCTGCTGCATGCATGCCAGGCAGTGTTAGATGTTTAATAAGCACTAACTGTGTTACCACAGCCCTGAGTGTTGACTGCACAATCACAGGACAAATAAAAGAAGTAAGGTTATGTCATACAGTCAACAAGCCACAATCTGTTCCTGGACATGGTTGACTAGCTCTGAATCAGGGAGGTCTTCCTGAAGGTGTGTTTGGAACTGACTTTGAAAGTACAATATTCTTGGGTTGACTTCTGGGCCAGGGGAGTCAGGAAGTGGAGCTCAGCAAGGGGCAGAGGGGTGCTGAAAGCGGGCAGAAGATAGCAGGGTGGGTGTGGCTGTAAGTGCAAGTGTGCGTTTGCAAGGTGTGAGTGAGGGGCTAACAGCAGCTGCAAGGGAAATAATTGAGACTCTGCTTGCAGCATTGTGCAGACCTGCTGTGTGTCCTCGGTCAAACCCCTCAACTTCTCTGGGCTCTCTTCTCCTTCTCATCTGCAGAGGGTTCATTGGGTATACTGGGTGTCCTGTGTGTCAATACTTACCACAGTGCCTGGCTCAGAGCAAGGCCCTGGCAGGCCCTCCTCAGTGCCTTGGTTTAGTTCCCCACCTCGCCACGGTGGCTGTGGAAGGTGATAGTTCATTTAGGGCAGGGGCTCCAAAACCAGAAAGCCACAAAAATGTCCCAGTGCAGATCCTGAGTTCGTGACCTTGAGTGGGTCATCTTCTTTGTTTCCCCAGCCCTCAACCGGGGGGGGGGGGGGGGGTGGCACCCTCCCTCCAGTCTGTCTTCAAATGTTAAAAAACTAGGCAGAGAGGCAGGACCAGACCATCTGGAGGAATCATCTTGTCTGACACACTGGTGCCCAAGATGCCCCTGAAGCTGAGTCCCCGCTGGGCCTTGTTCCAGGGCTTTCTCTGCTGATGCCAGCTTAGAGATACACCACCCAAACATGCCAAAGCCTTCAAGGACTCCCTCCTGTGGAAAAGCACTGTCCCCACCCTGCCTCAGGAGCAGTGCTGGGGGACCCACGGTGCTGTGGGTACCAGGGCCATCCCAGGATGACACTCTGGGATGGAGGACAGAGCTGGAGATGCTCTGAGGAGAGGTACCAGGATGTAGAAGAGAAGAAACAGGACAAGAAAGGCTGGCTGCAAAGCTCAGCAAGGCCCATCCCTTCTGCACGTTCCCTTCAGGAATTCCTTAGCCCTGTGGTATTTCCCCAGGAGCCCTTCAAAGAGGCTTTCCATCAAGGGGCATGGTGGACATGGACAGGCCCCCTTGCTGTACTCCTCTGCCTTGTGAGCTCCTTCTGGGGGCTGTGAAAGCTAAGCGTAGTGGTTCCCATCCAAGGAGTGTGGGTCAGTGGGGTCCTCCCTGCTGGGGAAGCCCAGGCTGTCTGAGCCAGTCCGGGAATGAGGCATTCACTGCTCCGTTGGCCAGTCTCCCAGTAACCTGAGCTTCCTGACAGCAGCAGAGACAGGGTCTCTTTTTCTCTGAACTTCTGGCACCCTTGTGAGGACCTCATATCTCTTCAACCCCGTGGGGCCAAAGCAGAAAGTTTAGGCCCCCAACGGAAGCAGGAGTGGCAGCAGGTAAGCCACCTCGCGCCATGATGGCAACTCACTAGTCTGGACCACTGAGGACTCTTCCCCAGGGCACCCTTGGGGACAAATGATAAAAATGCTACTGAGGTTGCACTAAGTATTAAAAGTGCTCATTGAACTGGAAAATCTAAGACTATCCTGCTTTCAGGTAAAACTGGATCAAGTCACTGAAGTCGTCTGCCCCTCACCACTGATTTAAAGCAGATTCCCCCCACATACACACAAATTCAGTGTGTCAGAGTATGGTGGCACATGCCTGTCATCCCAATACTCAGGAACTGAGGCCAGCTTGGGCTGCAGAGAATCAAATAAAATGAATAGAATACAAATGGGTTGGGAATCCAGCTCAGTGATAGAACACCTGCCTAGCCTGTGCAGGATCCCAGGTTCAATCCCCAGTGTCACAGAACATTAATAGAAGTAAATGAATTCTTTAAAAACTAAATTCTTATTGAGCTCCTGTGCCCATTTAGCATGGTGGCCCAAAGGCCTCAATGCTTCCTCTGCCCTGAAGCCCACGCTTGGCAGGAAGTGTGGCTTCCATGGGGAAATGGGTGTGCTGTTAACAACGGATAGTGGGGGTAGGGCAGGTCCCGTCCCCAGCTCGCCAGTCGTTTATTTCCTCCTGACCATCTCAGGCAGAACTCAGCCTAAGGCAGAAGCCATGGTGGGTCTGGTGATGGGGATTAGGTGATAGGGATGAGTCAGGAGATGGGGAAGCAGGAAGAAGAGGAAGAGCCAAGCGAGAGGGACAAGCAATGGTTCAGACCTCACGTTCAAGTGCGGAAGGCAGAAAGGTGGAAGTTGCGAGGACATGACAACTCTCACGTCCTTCCAGCCCAGCCAAGACCTCCCGCCTATCTAGCTGGTCCGGTGTAGACCAAACAGAGTCTCACCATTTCTTTGCCTCCCTGAGTTCCCTGAAGGAATCCTGCAGACTCTGGGTACTGGGTTTGCCTTTCCATCTGCTCGTTTAGAGAATTATTCACTTATTCAAGCTGTTGTTGAGACTAGTATTTATTAAGCAACTACAGTGTGTGAGATGGTATGGAAATGCCACTGATGTTCTAGCACCAAAGTCAATCAAGAATTGAGAAATGAAATAATAAGATTATTTTGAGGGCTAGAGGGATGAGTCTGCAGGTAAGGGGGTAGGCGTGCTTGTTACGTGAGCATGGATCCCAGCACCCTTAAAAAGCCAGGCATGGTTGTTGGGACTCCAGCTCTGGCCCCATTCCAAACCACAGCCCTCAGAAAGCCCCCCAAGGATCAGTTCCTCTGGAGCTGCTCAAAGACCACACCTACAGGGTATGTAAGGCCCCCTCCTTAGGAGCAGCCCTGTGGTCTCCCCTCTTTCCCGAGACCAGCCAGGAATGCTTTGCTCAGATTAAATCTGGACTTTTAATTCGGCCTGATCTGATTTATTGCATAGATAGAGAAAGCCACTATCAGGGTGTGGAAACCTTTCAATGGTCTCACATGTGCTTGTAACCCCAGTGTGGTTAGGGAGAGGAGACAGGAAAACAGGTGGGCCTTTCCAGTTACCAGCCTTGCTCTGGGTTCTTGTTCTCGAAGGAACAAGGCAGCCAGCGAGAGAGAGAACAGGACACTAGACATTCTTCTCTGGCTTCTGTGTGTGCATGCATGGACACATAAAAACATATAAATATACACCCCCCTTCTCTCTCATACACACACACACACACACACACACACACACACACACACACACACACAATAGATGACTTTTAAAGAAAAGATTGCTTTAAGATGAATGTCACTACCACAAAGGGATTACTACCAGCCTGAATCCTTTTGAGGACAGTCGATCAAGGACAGCCTCCCCGAGGGTATGGCACTTGAACTGAGTCCTAGAAAATGGACTTTGCAGGCCTATGGAACAAGGAGTGTGACTCTGAAAGCATGAGACAGTGTTGGAGCTGGCATTGCTGGGGGCTTAGGGCTGGACCTGCAGAAGTGATCCCAAGGCAGGGACTGGTTCTGCAGACTCCACCTCTGCACTGTGCTTCCCAAGGACCCATTCCTTCAAAGAAGATCCCAGAGTGCCCCTCTGGGCTGTCACCCAGGGCCAGGGGAAAGGGAAAAAGAGAGAAAGCTATGTGGCCCAGGGTTCGAGAGCAAGGGAGGAAACGTGCTAAGGAAAGCTGGCGGAGTTATGCTGGGCACCTTTGTCTGTCCTCCAGATGCCTCTGCACTTTCTGTCCTGCTCCGGGACTGCATGGCCCCTGTGTCTGGCTTTGCTTTGGGCTCAATGCAATCAATGAGGAGATAAGACATCAATGGAAGAAGGGGAATGAAGCCCCTTCTTGGTTCCAGTGTCCCTTCTTCACGATTGGAGTCATTGGCCCTCTAGGGTCTTCAGCAGGGTCAACCTGAGGTTTCTGTCCAGGTTTCTACATCGCCCCTTAGCTCCCCACCCCTACTTCCCAGCTCCTGACTGCTCAAGACCAAGCTCTAAGAATTACTGAAAGGTCTCATAGCCACAGCAAGGAATTGAGGTTCTGCCATGAAAGTGGGGTGAGATCAGAGCAGGTTGTACAGACCCCCAGAGTCACCAGGGGTTGGAAGGCTGGAACTGGTTCCAATCTACCTGGGACTCCCTGGCTCCAGGGGCATCTTTGCGACTGCCCCTTAAAGGAGCTGTGTGTTCTGGGCCCTGATGAAGGGATGGGGGTGCGTGGCTAGGGGTGTGTCCTTCAAATGAATTAGAGATCAAGACACAATGACAAAATGGTGGAGAGTAAGAAGTTTTCAATGGTCTTGGCTTCCCAACGTTTTTCAGGGGCCAGCCAAAGTCATTTAAACAGGTTTCGGCAAAGACAAAGCCAGTCAAAGGGACTTACTGGCTGTTTACAGAGCCGAGCCGGAAGGCTGGACAGCTTAGTGGGGGCAGGGAAGGGGAAGAGGGAGGAGGTTGCCCTCTCTCCCTGGGTCTTGGCTCCACTTCCATCTTTGTGTCTCTCTCACGTCAGGTAAGCCGTGGCCTTCTACTACCCTGTACCACACCAAGTTCACTCACAGCTGAAAGGCAGGTGCATCCCAGACGGAGACCAGCAAATGTCGCTGAATTATCAGCTGGTTTCAGTGGATTCTTTGTTTGTTTGTTTGCTTGTTTTGTTTTTTCGAGACAGGGTTTCTCTGTGTAGTTTTGGTGCCTGTCCTGGATCTCACTCTGTAGACCAGGCTGGCCTCGAACTCACAGGCTCTGCCTCCCTAGTACTGGGATTAAAGGTGTACACCACCGCCACCGTGGCACTCAGTGGATTCTTAAGGCCCAGCTGAGTTCTGCCTTGCCAAGGGGAATGAACCCACTTTCCATCCAGGTCTATGCCAGGCAGCCACCGTGGAGCTGGGAGGTGGGTCACGTCTACTGAACCCCATCAGCCTGAGCTAAGGGCCCGGTCCTGGGAAGGCACAGATGACAGATGCCCGCCTCTCCAAAGCTTTAGACAATTGCATTGTCACTGTGAAGAGGGACCAATTGTCCGGACCAACTGTATTTCTGGCTCTTTGTTCTCTGATTCCTACCAAATGTATCTCAAATTCCAGGAACGAGGAGTGCCCCAAGCTTCCACCCTCTGACTGGAAGTGGCCTGCCCCACTCAACAAGAACAATCATCTCCTAACAAGAAACAAATTGTCCCTAATAATGGCGCCCTGGAGCCAACAGGACCCAAAACCAGACCTGAGATAGTTATCAAGCCAACCATTACCGGACCAAGAATGCTTGGCTATGCACTCTTTTTCTGCTCTGTCTCCATATACCTTGAAGCTCTGCTAACACTCTGAAGCCAGGGACCAGAGTGATGGTTCCTATTTCTTCTCGATGTGACTACATTGGATAGCCAATCATGTCATGCCCTTGCTTCTCCACCACTCATCTCCACCTGACTGGACTCTTAGCTGGTCTGGTCAGGGGCCTCTAGCACCAAGGACTGTTGGAAGCAATCCCTGTCTCTGCAATGACCCAGACTCTGTCCTAATGCCATTGGAGTTCAGCACCTAGAATGGAGTTCATAAGAAATTCTTGAATGAGTGAGTGAATGAATGAAATGTTTGCCATAGCCTGACACTGCCAATTGCAGCTGGGTAGTTTTCTAGGTCTGTAGTGTCCTAGTTACATCTCTATTGCTGTGAAGAGACACTATGTCTAAGGCCACTTATAAGAAAAGAAAGCATTTCATTGGGGGCTTGCTTGCAATCTCAAAGAGTGACCATCATGACGGGGAGTATGGCAGCCAGCAACAGGCATGGTGCTAGAGCGGTAGCTGAGAGCTACATCTTATCCACAAGTTGGAGGCAGAGAGTAAGAACAATTGGGGCTAGCATGGGATTTTGAAATCTCCCCCCCCCTCCACCCACAACAACAACACACCTTCTTCAACAAGGCCACATGTAATCCTTCCCAAAACAGTTCTACCAACTAGGGAGCAAGCATTCAAATATATACCCCCCCCCCACGGGGGGAGCATTCTCATTCCAACCACTGTCTATGTAACAAACCTCCATAACTAAGGTGTCTCTGAACATCTGAAATTCATCTTCTCTCAGTTCTGGATGCTGAAGCCCACTCAGGCACCCACAGGGCCTCAGGCACCCACAGGGCCACACATTCCCCAGGAAGCCCCCAGAGGAGAATCCTTCCTAACCTCTTCCAGTAGCTGGTGGCCAACAAACTCTTGTGGAATGCTATCCTATAGGCATAGCATTGCAGCTGTTTTGGAATCAGAACAGCAGTGACTACCCACATGAGGCCCTCACAAGATGGAGGAAGAGAAGGCTCATGGGCCCACACACGGCAGTGTATGAGGATTCAGGAGTGACTCCTGAGATGACATGTAAGAGGTAGGATGTAGCAGGAATCTTAAAGAGTCTTATTAATAAAATCAAACCTGAGCCAGGTATTGGGGTGAACTGGAAGATCAGAGAACCAGAACAAGCCACAGCTAACCTCACCTCGCCAGTTCCTCAGCTGATCTTGTTTCCTCAGACTGGAAGCCTGTGTGTCCTCATATCCAAATGGCTCTCAGCTGAACTATGCTGCTCAAAACCTAAAAGCTTAACCAGCCAAATGCTTCTAGTTTCTGGTCCTCAGCGCCTTATATACCTTTCTGCTTTCTACCATCACTCCCTGGGATTAAAGGCTCGCTTTCTGGGATTAAAGGCGTGAGTCACCATGCTTGGCTGTATCCTTGAACAGATGGATTTCTGCCTCTGGAATGCTAGGATTAAAGGCGTGTGCTACCAATGCCTATCCTAAGTATCTAGTGGCTTTTCTGTTCTCTGACCCCAGATAAGTTTATTAGGGTACACAATATTTTGGGGAACACAATACCACCACAGTAGGAGGCCTTGCCCTTCCCTGAGGATTATATAAACAGATAATGGTAGTTGGCCAGGAGGGATGTTTGGTTATGAAGCTCCTCATTTACCCATAGTTTCATATGTACCCCCTCATGCTTCTATAAAGAGCTTCAATTAAAGCCAGGTTGATGGGTCCATGGGTAAGGGCACTTGGCTACCAAGCCTGATGACCTGAGCTTGATCCCTAGAACCCACATAGCAGAAGAAAACAAATTCTCCCAAGTTCCACCTAGGGACTTAAAAAGAAAATCTCCTTCCCTTCCTTGGAGGAGCCACAAATCTCTGCTGTTTGGGCTCCACATCTTCCTAAGACTTTCAGGGAAAGACTGAAATGGAAACCAGGTGTCACTAGAATATTATTCTGGCCTCCTCTCAGGTCCTTATCTCTGTATGAAGAATTCAGATGAGACACACAGAGTGTGGTGAAGAAGACATCGTTTATCGAAAAGCAAAGGAAAGCATGCTTACCAGGGTGATGGATGATAATGATCATAGCCACCACTGTGCTGATGCATTGTGGGTAGGCTTTATACTGTTTCTAAAGGCTCTAGAATAGATAGCTTTTCCTAGGTGATTGACAGGCCCCCATTTGGATTGACTTTCTGGAGAAGGCAATGGTACATGAAGTGTTCTGCTGGACAGGAATTGTGCAAGGCTTGGGGCTTCCGGAAAGAGGTTTAGCTAGTTTTCAATTAATGACTACCAGACAGTTCTGGATGCCTCAGAACTTAATGTCCCCTGCTAGGATATGATTCAAATCCCATTTTCTTGACCAGTAGCATCCCACAGTTCCGGTCCTTGTCTCTACAGCTGTGGTCTAGGAGGGAGGGGTACAGCCCTAATGTCCTTCCAGGTGGCTAATATGTAGCTAACTACCTGACATAGTAGCTGAGATGTGGGCAAAAGTGATCACCATAAATCTCTAGCCAGGTGGTAGAGAGTAGCGAAGTCTTGTCTGAAGGGGACAACCTAGCCTCAGCTAGCAGCTGTCACATGGAAACTGGTACCCAGGGTTGCCTATTAAAGACTATTGGAGTCCAGCCCCTTAATAGCCTTTTCCCAGGGTCTGTGGAAGAATCTAACAACCAGCTGAGGAATCTAATCTTAATGATATCAAATGAATCTACGTACACGAAACTCTTTAGTCCATTCACTTTATTATTCTGTGTCAGTTCTCTCTCTACACAGCTTCTTTTCTGCTCTCATACTTAGATCCTTTCTTGCCTGATTTCTATCTACACTTTTCTACTGTTCTAAGTTCTATCTTAGTTCTTCCATTTAGTTCTTCCCCATCTAGCTCTTCCTCATCTTCCACCTCGTTCTTCTAGTCCTTCCCAGTCTTTGAGGTTTTTCAGTTATATATCCACACAAAGCAGCAATTCTCTGGCCAAGGCAAGGTCACACAGGCTTGAATTCTTTCAGGGTCAAGCAGAGAGAGGGGGATAAGGTCCACCCACACAAAGCAACAATTGTCAGCTATCATTTACAACTCCAAAGAGAAGTGACTAACGGGGAATAGAATCAACTGAGGGCTAAATTCGGTTAGTATGTCTAGGAAAAGAGATTTATATGCCCAAACTGTATTCTTAGAAGTGGTTAGGTAAGGTGTTAGGAGTCTATAAGTCACTAAGTAATGAGTGAGAAGAAAACTGCCTTTTTTTCCTTTGGCCCCTGATTTGTCCAGTTTTATCTGGGCTGTGCCATTTTCTGGCAGGGTGGGGGAAGTGTGCTCAGTAGCTGTGCAACTTGCGTCACAGCTTGATGTACCTGGTAAGTAAAAGCGCTTTAGTTCTGGGTTAATCCTTAAAGCGACATCTAGTGCTAGAGGTAAGACTTGGAAAGGGGAAGGTTAAGCTTAATAGCACTTCTGCCTGGCCTGGCTGGTTGTCAGTGTGCATTTTCACCTTCTCTTAGGAACTGAAAGGAAGTCTGGAATGCTATCTATCTGTGATCTGTTCTTAGAAAGTCTGGGAAGTATCACAGATAAGATACTTTCATCCGGAGATGGTCTTGGACGGATGTTGCTAATGATGACCATTACAAAAAGGCCTGAAGTTAGGGGTTTGGCTGTGTGACTTCTGTTAGCACAGTTGGGAGATGTTATCCAAATACTTTAATTGAATAGGGGAAATTGTGCCTAATGAATGATAAAATACACTTTTCTAAGAATGGAAAAACTACAATAACACACAAGAAATTCATTGCAGGAAATGGCTAATATTCAAAAGTCAATATCACCAAGACTTGGTTTTATCCTCTGGAAGAGTTCTTAACTCTTTTGCAATAGTCAGCTGAATTCCTACTTCATATTTCGGTGGCTCACAGCAGTTGCCAGGTCTAGGACATTTTTTAAACGAAACCAGAAAGTCTGATTTATACATAAAGCTTCCCAAATTTCAAAATGCTATTCAGCCCACAAGCCACGAGTTTGCAACCCCTGCTTTAGTGAGACAACTTTTTCCACTTTCACGACCTGATCTCCAACTTGGCTCTCTGGCTATCCACAGGACTTGGTGGTCAGGAGCCAAATGGGGCTGGGCCAGCAGGCAACCCCCCTCCCCAGAGGCCGCCCCTTCCCAAAGCCTGGGCTGACCTCTCAGATGGCCCAGCTCCCTCTTACAGATCCTGGTCCCAAGGGACTCCTTGCAGCTGACCCTGGCAAACCAACTCCAAGGCCTGCCTGGGCAAGCCTGAACTTGTCAGAAGCCCACCTAGACACAAGTCACAGAGCTTTCCCAAGCCCTGGGATAGGGGGCACACTCTTCACCATGATCTCCAAGCCCCTTAGGCAGGGTGATGCTGGTTATCTCAGCCCAAGACCTTGCTTCTTTAATCAGTCCCAGCTCACCCTGATCCCACCTTCTTCTTCCCAGCCTTGTCCTTGCCAGCCCCTTGGGTGGGACAGCCTCCACCTTTAAGATAGAGGGTACTTCCTTCTCTGATACAGCTTGCTGGAAATGTCTGTCCTGTTCCCACCGTGCGCCCCCAGGTTTAGCCCAGGAACAGCTCAGATAGCACTTCTTCCAAGAAGCTTTCCTGGAATGTCCATATTAGTTGGGTGGGGGGCAGTGGGTAAGGTCAGACCCAATTGTCTTTCTTAAGAGAGAGGACGTTTCCCAGGGTGGAGTGCTGTGTTCTTCACTGTATGTGTTCCACTGAGGACTACCAGTGAGACCAAGCAAATGCTTACTTGCTTTGGGAAGGAGGAAGGGAGAGAGGGAGAGAAGGAAGGAGGGAAGGAGGGAGGGCAGGCAGGCAGGCAGGCTAGATTCTACTAGCTTCTATCTGACTCTTTCTACCTCTTCTCAATTTCCTCTCTTGTGTTTCCATGGCTGATTACTCAGAATCTTTGCTTCGCACCATCAGTAAAGGTCAAAGTCCTCTTCCTTCTAACCTTCACTTTCCGACCCCTGTCCTGGCATCCCTCCAAAGACAAGGCTGCCATCCGATATCTAAATATCAAGAGCCTCTACAGCACCAGGTGTTTAGGGCAAGGATCTTTAGCTGTGCTCCAGGATGGGAGCCTGTAAGTGTAGAGGTGGAGTCGTGGAGGAGCTCAGCTAGGGAGCAAGGAGGCCAGAGGTAGCTGGAGGCAGAAGGGGGATGGGGAATGTAAAAAGAAGTGGGAAGAAGCTGGGAACGGGGAATGGGGGTGGGGAAGAGAGGGGCGGGTCAGACTGAGCCACACCTCACGCCCGCCTCACTCCCCTACCCTCCCCACTTGGCCGGGGGCTGCCAGCACACTTCCAGCCCAGCCGGCCACATCTGGCGTCTGCCCGCCCTTGTTTCCGCTGCATCCAGACTTCCCCCGGCGTGGCTAGAGGCTGTGTGCGCATCCAAGGCTTTAAATATACAAAGGGATTGCCAGGACCAGCAAGCACCCTCAGTAGCGGGGCGGAGCGGATTGGGACGCGGAACCCCGTTATGAGCCCCTGAGCCCTGCAAAGCCGAGGCAATTGAGCAAGGGGATCTCAGAACGCTGTGCGGAGCAGGCGCCAGTCGGGCGGACCCCAGCACACAGCCAGCGACTTCAGGGTGACACGCAGAGCCCGGGAGCGCAACGATGGAGGCACGAGTGGCCTGGGGAGCGCTCGCCGGCCCTCTGCGGGTTCTCTGCGTCCTGGGCTGCCTGCTGAGCCGCGCCACCGCCGCGCCATCGCCCATCATCAAGTTCCCCGGCGATGTGGCCCCCAAAACAGACAAAGAGTTGGCAGTGGTAAGTTGCTACGCTGGCCTCATCCAGCCAAGTTTAGACAAACTTTGGAAGCGGAGGACTTAGGCCACCCACTCTCTGACTCCCTACTGGCACACAGAGTCAGGAGGGGCTTTGGTAAACACCTTTGAGGGTCTCCTTCTTGGCTAGCTTTTGCAGACCATGCGGAAGGGGCTTTGGTAAGAGAAGGCTGTTGATAAGTAACTTGGGGAAGTTCAAGGTACATCCCAGGGACCAGGAAGGAGCAAAGGAGGGAGATGATTGCCTTGGGAGACATCTGGAAAGGGTTGTTTTTCTGAGTAACAGAGACTTTGTCTGCGTACCTAGGGGATTTGGTTGGAGGTGGGCTTTATAAACGTCTTTTGGATGCGTCAGGAGAGCTGGCAACAAAGCCTTTAGGACAATCATTTTAAGGGGGAATCTCTTGAAAATGGGGAGTGTACTTTGGCATATAATTTGTATAAGCCTTTGCGCATAGAAGGATAAGCCAAAGCAAGGCTTGGCTAATTTCTGGGAAACTTTGGCACATATCTGGAGACCGGCCTTTGGTGAGACTGGAAGGGGCCATTTGGCAAGTAGTAGAGACTGGAGGGAAGCAGAAAAGTGCATTTTGATGCCTTGGTTTAAGGCAGAAGAAGTTGTCCAGGAGGGTCCAAGCTGAGTTTCTTTGAACTTTTCCCTGGGGTCAGAAGATACAAGGAAACAAACCTTCCAGGCTGGCGAGCAGGCGTGAGGAGCAGGCGCAGAGGGCCAGGGCGCGTGGGGCGGGGGCGGACTGAACCGGGCTGGGGTCGGCCAGCGGCCAGCACGACCTCCTTCTTGGCCGGTCTCCAGAGCTGCGGCTCAGATGTTGTTGTGTGAGCGAGTGAGCGCGTGCGCCTGGCTCTAGAGCTCCCTGGCAGCAGCGTTGCATAAGCCAGACTGGGAGACAGCAGCAATGCAATACCCACGGCAAGGAGTAGGCACTTCTAGCCATCCATGGGCTTAGAAGTCAGGTCTCAGAACATCTCTCTGCACCTTTATTGCCTTAATTTAACCGTTCTAGAAATCCTCTAGCCAGCCCCCTCCCCAGTCTTCCCAGAACTAGGAATCACATGCCCTTGGGTAAGTTTGGGTGTCCCTGCTGAATGAGACACCAACTCTCCTTCCACATCCCTCCCTTTACAGCCTCCATCCTCTCTGGGTAGATGGGTTGGGAGATCTTAAAATATTTAGAGGGCTACTTTCTTCAAGGGTCTAAGACATCAGGGATGTGTCTGTTGGCTGATATTAACAGTGGAACTTGGTAGCAGTTACCAAGGTCTCCACGCCTTCTGGGAAAAGGGGGGGGGCTCTGGTCAAGCATGGTAGTACACACCTGTGAAGCCAGTCCTGGGGAGATGGGGACAGGAGGGTCCTAGGTTCAACTTTAGCTTGGGCTTTAAAATAAAAAAGGTCCTAAAATAAACAAACAAGAAAGAAAGAAAGAAAGAAAGAAAGAAAGAAAGAAAGAAAGAAAGAAAGAAAAGAGGGAAAAGAAAAGAGAGGATTTTGAACAAGAAAGAAAGAAAAGAAAAGAAGAGGAGAGAGGACTTTGAACTTACACTACCCCCTGCAAATCTTCTCAAGGAGTATATTAACCTACTGGTCTGGTGATCTCTGATGACTGATAGAACTTCTGGGGTGGCCATATCTTTGAAGTCAGAGGGTCAGAAGGGCACCCATCTTTGTGATAAATGGGCAGGTGCTCTCAGATGCTGAGAAGAGTGTTTGGCGCCTGGGAAGCACTCAGTGCACATCAGGCATTATTACTGTTCTGTTACCATTTTCATCGCTACTATCATGCCCTCTTTTTACCCTTTGACCTACTGCCTCCAAGGAGGTGAGCACCAGTCAGGATCACTTCCGGCTCCTTTCTCCATTCCAGCCAGCCATGTATTTAATTTCGCATTTCTTTGTGCTCCACCCACATGCTTGTACTGGGTTTTGAATCTTACAGACTAGAAGTGCCTGCCTTGATCATCAGTTTACCCCAGCAGCAGCACAAGGATTGACACGTGGTAGGCATTTGATGGGCAGCTGGCTGGTAGTTTGGCGCAGACCCTCTGAAGAATAAGACCGTTCTCTTTTTAGAAATCACAGACGTAAGATTTGAACGCAGGGCTGCTACCACACCCCTTACACACAATTCCTGAATTTCTTTATAAGAAAAAAAAAAAAGAAAAAGTAAAAAAGGAGGAAGACAGTGTACTCCTGCATCTGTTGGGAGGTTCAGTCAGATAGATGCTGGAGTATCAGGATTCAAGCGTGGGCTTTGGAGCATGACTGTTTGGTGTCAAATCCAGATCTGCCATCTGTGAGTGACTTCATCTTTTTGGTTTTTCGAGAGAGGGTTTCTCTGTGTAGCTTTGCACCTTTCCTGGAACTCATGCTGTAGACCAGGCTGGCCTCCAACTCCCAGAGATCCGCCTGGCTCTGCCTCCCGAGTGCTGGGATTAAAGGCGTGCGCCGCCACTGCCCGGCGAGTGGTTTTACCTTAAGCAAATCTCTTAAGCTGTCTTATATATAAAATGAGTGGTACATAAGTTAACATCTACTAAATTGAGGGAAATAAAAGAAGGTAGCTATGCCCTTGACAGATGCACCACTCAGTTGGTGGGTGACAGAAGTCATTTGGGAGCCTAAGACTCCACTCAGTGTTCTTGATTCCAACCTGTCCCAAGTAGGGGATATTTAGGGACTAGTTGGGGCTGTGTGTTTTGTCATCCCAATGTGGCTTCTGACTTTGAGACTACCTGTCTCTTTCAGCAATACCTGAATACTTTCTATGGCTGCCCCAAGGACAGTTGCAACCTCTTTGTGCTGAAGGACACCCTCAAGAAGATGCAGAAGTTCTTTGGGCTGCCCCAGACAGGTGACCTTGACCAGAACACCATCGAGACCATGCGGAAGCCACGCTGTGGCAACCCAGATGTGGCCAACTACAACTTCTTCCCCCGAAAGCCCAAGTGGGACAAGAACCAGATCACATACAGGTGCTAAGGAGGGGCTGGGGATGCAGGGCCAGCAGCCTGAGGGATGTGAGTCTGCTTGGGACTTGCCTTTCCAATTCAGGGGGCCCATGAAGTGTCATTACTGAGAGCTGAGCATTCAGGGACATACAGAGTTCTTGGTGAGTGGTACCAGCAGACCTAGATTTGAGTCTCATACTCACTAACCATGGGACACTGGTCTTATTCTCCTGCACTCTGAGTTGGTATTCTTGCTTATGAAACAAGGCTAAGAAATCTACTTCCCATAGGGATGATTGGGGAACTAAATTAGATTACATGTAAATCAAGGGCTTCCTCAATGTTTGTTACAGAGCAAGAGTCTAATAAATGTTGGTGATTGTTATTATCATTTGGGTCATTGGAATAGGTGGGGAAGCTTGATGAGCAGCTGATAATTGTGTTTTTAATCTTATAGTGTTGTTATGATTCGTTGCTAATTGGGCTATAAGAGCTCTACTCTGTGTGCCTGTGTTTATCAAGGGTGAGATCTCTGCCCTTTTTCTGATATTGTACTGTTTATGTCCTTGGTGCCCTGTCCCAGACAGAATTGAGAGATGAGAAAGTCTGGGATTCTGGAAACATCAGGGCACTATAGGAGGGTGTTCTCAGTGAACTTTGCTTGACGACCCATCTGCACAAGAGCACTTATACACACACTCATACACACACACACTGTGCACATAGACACTTGCACAATTGCATATATGCACATTCACATGCATTTCTACCCTCTGTAGGATCCTTGGTTACACACCTGACCTGGACCCTGAGACAGTGGATGATGCCTTTGCTCGGGCCTTACAAGTGTGGAGTGATGTGACTCCACTACGCTTTTCTCGAATCCATGATGGGGAAGCTGACATCATGATCAACTTTGGCCGCTGGGGTAGGCAGAAGGGGCCTAGAGAGTGGGGCAACATAAAGACAGCAAGACCGTGTAGACATTTGAGATGTGTGCTGGGGTAGGCAGAAGGGGGCTGGAGAGTGGGGCAACATAGAGACAGCAGGGCCATATAGACATTTGAGATGTATGGGGATCGCGAGGGCAGCTTACCAAGGAGGTGTAGACACTGGATGTGGATTAGATGGACGTAGCAGAATATGGTCCAGACACTGGAGAGCCATGGCTGTAAGAGCAGAGGATGCACTGTAGTGTACCCTTCATGCAGTGAAAACCTGCTGCACCCTCTAAATCATTTAGACAGCCCCTAAAGCACTACCTGGATTCAAAGCAATGTGGAAGACCTTTTTTTAATTAAAATTCAGTTGTCACAATAGCAACATGGGAGGAAGTGGAATAGAATTTGGGGTCACAGCACCATATAAGCTGTTGGTATGAACTGGCTGCAGCATAAATATGAAGGCTGGTGGTATAGATAGTGGGTGGTAACACAAGGAAGGAAGGAAGGCAGAGGGCAGGGGAAGAACAGTGTAGACATGGGAGTAAGTAAGGTGAGCATGCTGTCACAGTGGGCCTGAGGGCTAGCTCTGTGGCTATGCCATGAGCGTAGAGCATGGTAAGGAAGGCAGTGTTGATGGGAGGGCATGGGTGTCAGGGGGGTATGTGGTTAGCACGCTGTATTGACACTGTGGGCATGTGGGTGGGTACAGTGCTGTTGGTATCGATGAAGATAGCAAAGGTCAGTGGTGCTGGTGAGAAGGCCATGTGGACTTGAGGGTAGTATGGGCCACCGGATGGTAGCAGCCAAGCCAGAGCTTTCCATTAACTCCCTGCAGCGCCTATCCTAGATAATCCCAATGGGAAAAGGGAAGAGGACAGGGGCTTGGAGGACTGAGGAGTTCCAAACACAGATTAGGGTGTGGCCAGACTTAAGGACCATGTTGTGGGAGTGAGGGACACTAACAGCTAAGAACTGATGTGGGTTTCAGAGCACGGAGATGGATACCCATTTGATGGCAAGGATGGACTCCTGGCACATGCCTTCGCCCCAGGCACTGGTGTTGGGGGAGATTCCCACTTTGATGATGATGAGTTGTGGACCCTGGGGGAAGGGCAAGGTAAGACATCCTCCTCTGGCATGCTTCCCTGTCCCCTTATAATACAAATCTTAAATGGTCTTATTAATAAAAACAAACCCGGAGCCAGGTATTGGGGTGAACACTGAAAGATCAGAGAAGCGGAACAAGCCACAGCTAACTCACCTTGCCAGTTCCTCAGCTGGTCCTGTTTCCTCAAACTGGACGCCTCTGAGTCCTCATCTGAATGGATCTCAGCTGAACTGCTGCTAAAAGCTAAAAGCTTAAAAAGGCTCTAGTTCCTGGTCCTCACGCCTTATATACCTTTCTGCTTTCTGACATCACTTCCTGGGATTAAAGGCGTGTGTCACCATGCCTGGCTGTTTCCAGTGTGGCTTTGAACTCACAGAGATACAGACGGAGCTCTGCCTCCGGAATGCTAGGATTAAAGGCGTGTGCTACCACTGCCTAAACCTATGTTTAATATAGTGGCTGTTCTGTGCTCTGACCCCCAGATAAGTTTATTGGGGTGCACAATATATCAACCACATCCCCTAGCAACCAAAGCCAACTTTAAGCCCTCCATCTGCTCTGATGGGATCAGGGTGATGAGAGGGGAAAGGAAATCAGCCTCCAGGGTGAGCCCACAGCCTAGTGTCGGATGGAGGCCCTGGAGAGGTGGGTTCCATGCTCTGTGTGCCCTGCAGTGGTCCGGGTAAAGTATGGGAACGCTGACGGCGAGTACTGCAAGTTCCCCTTCCTGTTTAACGGCCGGGAATACAACAGCTGCACAGACACTGGCCGCACCGATGGCTTCCTCTGGTGCTCCACCACCTACGACTTCGAGAAGGATGGCAAGTACGGCTTCTGTCCCCACGAAGGTGAGCATCTACCCTGGCCCCAACCCTCATCCTACCCAGGCCCCCAGCCTCTATGGGTTCCTGCTATACCTTCCCGGTCGACATTCCACAGACCAGTCGGCCTTCATCCCCTCACCCAAGTGTCCATTAGCCTGAGTTCAGCTATCATTGTGTCCCCTGTCTACTGTTACAGCCATGTGTTGCTTAAGGGGTGGACACACATTCTAAGAAATGCAGAGTTGTGCAAATTCATCACCACTGTGTGAGCACAGTGTCCTTACATAAGCTGAGAAGGGTACAGAGTTACCATATGGGACCACTGTCACATGGAACCACCACCGTGTGTATGGTCTGTTGTGACTTAAATGCTGTTTTCGTGGCATATGGCCATATGTACTTCATATTTATTCCAGTCACTTCAGGTTTTACAAGTCTCACCTTTTGTAGTAATTGTTTGTGAGATCATGGATTTAGGATGTGACTTTTTTCTAACATACATGAGAGTGACCTTAGACTGTTTCTGGGGCCACTTTACACTCCAAACAAGACCCAGGGCTCAAGGACAGGAGGACAGGAGAAGAGAGCTGAGGCACAGAGATGGATCGAAAGCTTAGCAGTGGGAGGGGAACAGGGCTCAGTCCAAGCTGGTACTCGATTGAAGTAGGGCTCCAATCTGAGAATATTAGCCATCGCTCCCACACTGGTTCCCACTGTACCAGCGGAAGTCAGTGTAAGTGGTCACAGCTATGACATCTGATTCTGCCTTCTGTCCCAGTGTTATGACAGAGGCATCCGGCTTCACTCGTGTGTGTGTGTGTGTGTGTGTGTGTGTGTGTGTGTGTGCGTGCGCGCTCGAGTGCTCATTCAAGCTCAAAACATTGTTTTCCCCATCTGCCATCACTGGAGGTAAAAGTGTGAAAATGGGAAGGGTATTGATATACACACTCAATAGACTTTGAAAGCATCCTGGATACGCTTTCTAATCATAAATCTTTTTAAAATCATGCATGACTTCATACTTGGCCAGGCCATCTCCCTTGGTGGTTGCAGAGATCAGAAGCCCAGAAAATGGTGGAGAAATGGGAGAAAATACGGACATACTGCTAAGTATTAGCTTATTCCCCAGCTCATAAAGACTTCCCGGGGTCATAGACTAATGACAGTCTGTTTGGGGCGAGGAGGGACTATAATAGTATATAATTGTATATGTTTGTGACTCTCCCTGTTCCTATTGCAACACAACACTAGCCCCAGTCATCTAGACAGAAGGGAAGAAACAAAGTTTCTAGTTGTCTTCCTGTTTACATTTCTTCCTTTCCTTCTTTCTTTGTCTGGGAGATCCAACCCATGGCCTCACACATGCTAGTCATGCTCTCCTCCACCTCTGAGCTCTACCCCCGAGCCTGTTTACGCTTTTATCTCTGAAGCTGAGCTTTGTGCTAAGACCCAAGCTATTTGCTATTAGTAAATCAGAGATTTTAAAATAAAGGTCTGTGTCTTGCATTTCCCAGTAGGACACTAGGAAAGACTGAAAGTCCTGAGTCAGCCCTTCTGTTAGAACAGGCTTCATGGATAGATATGGAAACAGCCTCCAACTTCACGAGCTTGGAAGGGTTTCCTTTGTGTTGGACGCTGGCCATTTCTTTGGTTCTTAGCCAGGTGCAAGTCCTCACAATGCACACGTGTTTGGGTCTGGGGCTGCAATTCTGGTTACTCAGCCCCTCCTGATGGCTGACTCAGTGTCTGCTCCCTGACCTTCTCTTTGGGAGGAGGGTAGATCCCAGAGGAGATGGGCTTCTGGGTGGCAGAAACACAGCTGGTGGGATCTGAGTTATCACTTAGCCCTTGCCCACTCTGAATCAGCAGGGTCTCTGGATTCAGTTTGGCCTCTTCCCTAGGTCCCACTCTTCCTGCTTCATCAGGAAAAGGTTTCTTGTTTGGGGATGAGCAGAGCAATGAAGATAGAGACCCACCCCCAGTCCTGCGTTGGGAGGCCAGGGGTTGGGCTCCATTCAGCTCGTGGTAGTTAACAGGCCTGGTGAGGTCACCTCTGGCACGGCTGTGCACAGATGGTCCTTGTTACGCACTTGTGGTTTTGCTAGTTGGCAATTCTAGAGACACACCATTTTGTAACTCTAGAGTGGATGGAGTCTTGGGAGAGCCCAAGGCAGACAGGCTGACCTTGATCCTATCCCTCCCTGTTCTCCAGTCATGGCCCTATCCTGGGGTCGTCAGAGTGGGAGGCTTAGATACCAGCTGCCCCTGCTTCCTCCTCCTCTCCCTTCTGCAGGGGCCACAGCAGCAGTAGAAATGTCCAGAAAGGACTGAAGCTTTCTCAGAGAAGCAGATCTCCACTAACGAGCAGAAGCTGGCTTTTTAGATGTATTTTTATCGTTTTAAATTAGGCGTAGGTGTGTGTTTCTTTATGTGAGTACGTACACATGAGTGCAAGTACCCTCTGAGGTTAGAAGCAGTAAATTCTCTGGAGCTGAGTTACAGATGGTTGTGACCTGCCAGACATGGTGCTGGAACCAAACTTGGGTCCTCTGGAATAACAGCTATTGCTCTTAACTGCAGAGCCATCTCTCCAGGCCCTAGAGGTTGTTTGTAATTATTATTTTGACACAGAACCAGCAAGTGGTTCATACACGTCAACTAGCCAGCTCTGCCCAGGCAGATCTCTGTCTCAATGGCATCTTTTCCATCTCTTTTCCTCCCCAGCCTTGTTCACCATGGGTGGCAATGCAGATGGACAGCCCTGCAAGTTCCCATTCCGCTTCCAAGGCACTTCCTACAACAGCTGTACCACCGAGGGCCGCACAGACGGCTACCGCTGGTGTGGCACCACTGAGGACTATGACCGAGACAAGAAGTATGGATTCTGCCCAGAGACTGGTGGGTATCACTGCCTCTGTCTGCCATTCAGAGTCAAGCATTTGGCTGTTTAATACCCACTTGTCCACCCACAGCATCCTTTCCTAAGACTAGCTGCTGGTACCACGTGGGCACGGAAGTCAGCTGGTGCGGTTGTGCTTTGACTTCTGGCTAGCTGGCCTGCACCCGTCTTTCAGCTCTGACACACAGTGTGCCTCTCCCTCTCTCTGACCTTGAACCTCTTGCCATCTCTTGGCCGTGTCTCCTCTCAGTCTGTTATTCATCCTTTCTCAATTCTCTCTTTCTCCAACCTATGCTTACTGAGCCTGCTCCTTGAAGCTAACTCGGATTAGTCTCTAAAGACTGAGCCTAAAGGCTCATCTTCTAAGGTGGTTGAGACCTTCTAGAGTGTGTTGAGACCATCAGCTTGTTCAGTCCTCTGTGTGTCTGGCCTCTCTGCTCCTATCTGCAGGGGTCCAGTTCTGGACTCCGAACCATAGCTACCTGGCTTTAAACCTTGGCTCTGATACTTAATTTCTAGCATTATCTGCTCAGCAAGTTTCCTAAGCTCTTCATATCTGGGTTTTTCCCATATATGATGTGGAGATGTTAATGTGCCAGGGTTTATTGATGGGGGTGAATACGGTGGACACTCACCCAGCTTCCAGAATGAGACCCTATGTCTAGGCACTGATCCGGGGTGGGTATCAGCCCTACAATTTCCGTTCCTGCCTTCCACTCCAGCCACCCTTCCAGTGAGTCTGTGTTAATGTCAGCATCTTGTCATTGTTTCCTGGTAGTGGCCTCAGATCCTCTGCTGCCCCTTGACCTGTGTCCCTTACCCCACAGCCATGTCCACTGTGGGCGGAAATTCGGAAGGTGCCCCATGTGTCTTCCCCTTCACCTTCCTGGGCAACAAGTATGAGAGCTGCACCAGCGCCGGTCGCAGTGACGGGAAGATATGGTGTGCGACCACCGCTAACTATGATGATGACCGGAAGTGGGGCTTCTGTCCTGACCAAGGTATGAGGCCCTGGCCTTCAGTAGAGACACTGGACACACCTCCACACCTGAGCTGGAATATTCTGAGGCTCAGACTACTTCCTGCACAGACATTGTCCCTAGACAAGTATCTTAGGGTTTTTATTGCTGTGAAGAAACACCATGCCCACAGCAATTCTTATAAAGAAAACATTTAATTGGGGTGGCTCGCTTACAGTTTCAGAGGTTCAGTCCATTAGGATCATGAAGGGGAGCATGGCAGTGTGCAGGTGCTGGAGCTGAGAGTGCTACATCTTGCAGGCAACAGGAAGTTGACTAACAGTCACACTGAGGGATGCTTGAGCAAAAGAGACCTCAAAGCCCGCCCCCACAATGACACACTTCCTCCAACAAGACCACACTTCCTAATAGTGCCATTTTCTTTGGGGGGGCATTTTCTTTCAAACCACTACAACAAGATACCCCATTGTGGCTTCACACCTACCCATCTGAGCAGAGACTCTGCTCAGCCCCAGTGAAGACAGGTTCCCTGCTTAGGTCCAGCCAGTTCAAGTGGACACTCAACACAGTTTCCAAAATGAGACCCTATGACTAGGCACTGATCCTGGGTGGGTCTCAGCCCTGCTATTTCCGTTCTTGCTTTCCACTTCAGCCACCTTTCCGGGCAGGACTGTCAGATAGCCAAACCTTACTGCTGTCAGGACTATGAGCAGGGTGCTTTGGGCCTAGCTTTCAGGGCCCAGAGGCCTAGGGCTTCAGTTTTCAGGTAGTCCAAAACCTTCAGGAAAGGGGATGGGTCCAGGACCTGCCAGAATGAGGTGAGCCTCTGTTCTAGTGTGATTTTTGTTGTTGTGAATAAACACTTAGGGAGGAAATGCTAACAAACAGGCTTACACTCCCAGGGAAGTCAGGACAAGAACGTAGCGAAGGAACCTGCAGGCAGGAACCATGGGGGAACACCCCTTGCCAGCCTCACTGTCTGGCACACAGGCTCACGCTTACTTAGTTTTCTTATTAAGCCCAGGATATTTGCCCAGGGAATGGAGCTGCCCATAGTAGGCTGTGTTCTCTTCTATCAATTAATAATAAGACAGTTCCTCACAGACATGCCCGGAGACCAACCTGATGAAGGCAGCTACTCATTTGAGAGCTTTTAACTATGATTCTAGGCTGTGTCACATGGGCAGTTAATGCTAACTGGGCCACCCTTTCCTTCCATTACTATTGTTCTTTCTTCCCATAATGAAATGGTCCTTGGTGAATGCCACAGCTGGCCAAACGGGTTTCTCTTCGGAGATTTTCTTGGCCCCCAAAAGCTAGGCTAGGAGATATGCTGACATCCCTGCTCTGTGCAACGTCTGCTAAAGGTGGAATGGAGACCCACGTGAAGAGTTTGTGTCTCCTCAGGCTGCCATGTGCAAAGCATAACATACCGGTGGCTTAAATAACATAAGCTGATTCTTTCTTGGTTCTGGAGGCTGGACGTTTAAAACCAAAGTGTTCCCTCTGAGCCTGTATCATTTTATTGTCTGCTTCTGTCATTACATGCCGTCTCTGCTCTATATATGCACCTGTCTCTTTGTCTCTCCTCTTAGGAGGTCGTGATCCACACTGGGTTAAGAGCCCTGCCCACTGCAGTGTGGTAGCCTTTTTACTTATTCATTTATTTGAGGCAAGGTTTCACTATGTGGCCCACGTTAATCTCAAGCTCACAGTCCTCCTACTTCAGCTTATCAAGTATTGGGATTATGACATCTAACACCACTCTTGGCTTTGCCTTCCATTCTAATGACATCTGAAAATTAGATCACATGTCCTAGATAACCGGGAACAGGATTTGGGTGTATTTTTTGTGGTAGTGGGGCCCGTGAGATAATTCAGTCCCAACAGGGTGTGGTACATGATTTGCCTACTCTCCGTTGCCAAGCCTGAGCAACACATACAGGCATGGATATGTTTTGTTTCAGTTTCCCTATGGGACTGGAGATGGCTGTCATACATTAGGCAAATGCTATATCATCAAGTCGCATTCCCAGGGGAGTGGCTTTTACTCCCTTCCCCAGGGCAGAAATGGTGAAGCCCTCAGGTCAGACTATCCCTGACTATCTCTGAGATTCTAAGCAGCAGGCTTTACCTCAACTCTCACACAGAGCCAGGAAGCATGATTTTTAACAGATGAAACGTGAAGCAGATGCTCCTGTCTCTCTCCCTCATCCCACACACAGTCATCATTAGGAAAGGGCAATTGGATGTTGGCTAACCTCAAAAGCAACAGAATTCTCAGGATAAGGAAAAAAACCATCAATACATGCCGCTTGTAGAACTTTTAGGCCCACCCTGGAGATTTCCCCCCCAAAGTTTCCTTCATATGAGGCAGTTCTGGATGTCCGTCGTATTTCTCTTTCAAATTCTGCCCCTGCTTTGGCACTCAGGATACAGTCTGTTCCTTGTGGCAGCCCATGAGTTTGGCCATGCGATGGGGCTGGAGCATTCACAGGACCCTGGAGCTCTGATGGCTCCTATCTACACCTACACCAAGAACTTCCGCTTATCCCATGATGACATCAAGGGGATCCAGGAGCTCTACGGTAAGCCTCAGCTTGAGTGCCTCTGGGAGTAGAGGTGTCTACAGCCATCCAACAGCCTGGGTGGGAGGCCACAGAAGTGGAAAATGCCAGATCTCATCTAGCCAAAATGGCCAGGGATGATATGGGCAAGAGACATGAATGGTGCCTGGTCCTCGGAGTAATGCTTCACAGCGCTGCTCAAACAGCCCCGTCCTTTCTAAACTCATCATTCGTGCCCCTCTTGGCTCCCCATTTCTAGGACCCTCCATTTGTTAGTGTGTAAACTGAGGCTAGACTAGGTTTCAGTGGCGGGGTAGGGTTCAGGATCCTGAAGAGTGAGCTGACTGCAGGGCAGGATTTTCTCTGGCACAGAATGGGAATGATGACATGGGAATGAGCATTACCAGTTTCCATAAGACGTTGATGTTTTAATTTGTGGTAGAAGCATAGCTATTGATTGCTGCAACCAAGGATTGTCTACTGTTTATGCTTTCAACAAGGATAGAGGTTAAAAAGCCAGTCCATTGCCTAAAGAAGAAATCAAATATGTAATAGTCCTAGTGGTTCCTGGACCAGGCAAAACAGTGAAAGTAGAACCTGGATGGGGAAGCCTAGGGACACGGAACTTGGGAAAGAACCGGAGATCCAGACAGTGAGGTGCGTTGCAGACCTGCCCTGCCACAGGCTAGCTGAAAAAGATGGAGCAGTTCACCTCTCTGGACTCAGTTTCTCAAATGTGGCTGCTCATCATGAGGAAGAAAAAAGTGAAGGGGCCCCAGACTTCCCTGTTCTTAAAGTAAGAGACCACACAAGATTCAGGCTTCTCTTAGTTCCCTCCGTAAGTACAGGCGACACTGAGGCAGATGTCTCTTTCTTCTAGCCTTTACAGGTTAAGTGAGCAGTATTGGGGCTCAGCCTGGTGATTAGAAGTCTTGTTGCTAGGGAGTGTCTAAGTTCAGGTATCTCCCCATTCATTCCCCAGGGCCCTCCCCTGATGCCGATACTGACACTGGTACTGGCCCCACCCCTACCCTGGGACCTGTCACTCCCGAGATCTGCAAACAGGACATTGTTTTTGATGGCATTGCCCAGATTCGTGGTGAGATCTTCTTCTTCAAGGACCGGTGAGTGAGGCTGCTTTTGTCTTTCTGGCTCTCTGCCCCTTCCCGTGGTTCTTCTGTTCCCACTGTTTTTTGAGGACCTCTAGGGCCTCACAGAATGACCTGTAGTAAGCAGTTTTTGGAGATTTTTAAGCTCACAACCTCCAAAATCTTGGTGGTCTACCAGTTGTCCAGGCTTTTGCAGCAGTAGGGCATCAGGTACATTTAACATGTCACTCATTCTCCTATAGTTAGCAGATGCTTGTGGCAGATGACAGGGTGTAGGCTGCCAAATCAAACCATACACGCACACTGAATGATTTGATGCATGTCACATCTGAGAATCATCTACCGATGACATCAAAGAACAGGGCTAAGCTGGGCATCCCAGTTCACCCCAACCCAGCCATAAAAGATGGAGTGAGTTGTCATATAGTAAGGCACATCCAGACATGATTCTAAAGTAAGATGGAGAGAAGAATGTAGGGGAATTAGCCAGTCTTCCATTGGCCTTCTCCTTGAATGCTATTGATCTCAAGTAGCCAAATTGCTGTCTATATAGCTAGCAAGTGACCGTAGGTGGAGAGAGATTATTTCCTTCATTCTTCAAGGCTATGGTCATGACAAATGGCTGAGAGTCACCCTAATGCCCTAGATCCCTGGGTAATGTCGAGAACTGTCTAGGATATCATTAAAGAGTCCATCCATCCATCCATCCATCCATCTGTCCGTCATCTATTCGTCTGTTCATTTCTACCTTCATCTATTCATCTATCACCTGTCTGTCTGTCTATCTATCATCTATCTATCTATCTGTCTATCTATCTATCTATCTATCTATCTGCCAAGCATCTTCTGTCCATCTAGTCTCCATTATCCTTCCATACATTATCCAATTATGCACTCATCCATTCACAGAGTATAATAGGAAAATGAACAGTAGATGTAGAATACTACTCTAGCTATGTACAGGTTGTATGGTTACTAATAGGTTAATCATTTTCTTTGTACCTCTGTTTGCCCATCTCTAAGATGGGGCTAATATTTTACCCCATCAGATAGAGCAGAACTAAGGATCAGATGAGTTTAGTGCTCAGAATAACACCATCACAGAGTGTTTGTTTAGTCCCATTAGCTGTCATCTTCCCAGATGGTAATTCGGCAGCTGTTGTGCCAGCGGCCTTGATGATAGCTAAGGAAAGGAAGACAGTGTGCTGGGGATAGGGGTCTGTTTAATGTCACATCACTGTTCTCAAGAGAAGTGCACAGGCCTCCTACACTGGAACCACCTAGAATGGGCCTACTAAAAAAATATGGGTTTCCGCCTTCTCTCCTGAGTCCTTTGACTGTACTCTCTGGGGGCAGGGTGTACATATCTGCATTTTACCAGATTTCCCCAGTGATTCCGAGGCTCTTGGATGGTGCATGGTGACAGCAGTGGCGGTTAGGAATCATGTAGCAGAGAAAGATAGCAGTTCCTGACTTAAACAGTGTGGGACAGAGAGCCTGGGGAGGCTAAAAGATATTCCAGGAGTGTCTTCTGTTCCATGAAGGGCTTCTCTTCAGACATGGGGGCAGGTGTGGGATACAGGTGCTCTGCCCTTCACAGAGTCTACCACTGGCCGGTGGGCGATAACAGAAAGGTAGAGAGGGAAGTGAGACTCAAAATGCAGTCTAGTTAGGTCTTGGTGCCCAAACCACTATTAACGATTGTAGATACCACTGATGTCCTGCTGTACCTTGTAGGGGGGGAGAAGAAGTAAGTGGGGTCTCTAGTCTCCAGCAGGTCCCCAGCTTGGAACACTTGCCACTGTGGAAACTGTGGCCATGTGTAGAGCTGTCACAAGTAGGAATCTCAGAAATGGCTCTGAGCCCATGCCCAGGCCAGGGCTGGTTCTGACTCTGCATCACACTTTCTCTCAAAAGGACCTAAGGACCTAAATGTGTGTTCATTGAGTTCACTGAATTGATTCACTATAAATAATTAAACAGCAAACATACACAAATATTGGTGCCAGGCTCTGGGAGGGCAGGCAGTACTGCGGGATCCTTGAATGGATTTTGGAGTTGGATGTGGACTTAAACCCAGGTAATACCATAATCAATCTGAGTGTTGTTTGGCAAATTAGGATCGTAACTCTGCCTTGTACGTGCTGCTTCAAGTAACAGAGGTACCACCCTCTCCTGCCCCAAATTAAAAAGTGGAAGAAAAATTGGTCTTTCATGGTATAGTGTCCAGGGGTAAGGCTGCTTTAAAGGGCAGGGGAGTGTCGGCGGCTTGTCCTTGTCCACTGACACCTTTGCATGGCCCGTGTGCCAAGATAGCATCCTAGGATGACTGCCAGTGGCAGTTAGGACCACAGGCATCCCACATCCAGCCAAAGTGTGGGGTGAGGTGGGAGGGAGAGAGATGTCTAGGGGTGAGATACTGGTCTAGCTGCTCAGTCTTGTCATGCTGATGTAAGACACATGGCAAGGAATGGGAAGCTAACCAACTCTAGCAAACAGAATCATCTGGAAGGTTTGTTCAAACAGAGTTTCAATCACAAGCCAGAGAAGTCTGCCCTACAGATCTCAGGTCAGGTCCAGAAATTCACATTTCTAACACACATCCAGGTGCTGCTCAGCCCACTGCTCTGAGGATGACAGTCTGAGAGCCACTGGTTTACCCATGACCAACCTGCCACTCAGGCCCTATGCCGCTGAGGATAGCTTTTGTTCTGATAACGAGATGACAAGTCACGTTACAATGTCAAAAGGTTGAAGACACCCGGGACTGATTCCTAAGATGAGGATGAGGTCATGGGCAGCAGGGGCTCCTGGTGTCGAAGGATAGTTCTAAGTGTAGAGCTGAGAGGAAGGATGGTAGAGAAAGAGATGCCGGATGCTGGGCAGATCACCAAGCACACATGTTATGAGGTTAGGAGGATTACATTTTACAAAGCTCGTTCATAAAAGTGTTTGGCGCTCAGTATGTCCTCAGTAAATGTAGCTCTTATTCTGCTAAGGCAGACAGATTCATTCCATTTAAATTCAGAAAATGCTTTGCAGTGCCGTCAAGCCTGGCCTCAGCTGGCTTCAAGTCAAATAGGACAGATAGATAACAGCTGCTCCAGGCACTCAGGGCTGGTGTTTTGGAGAGGCACTGAGTAAGGAAACACAGTAAACAGAGACAGTCTGGGGAAGCTTCCTGGAGGAGGTGGGGGCAAGAATGAAGGGTGGCATCTGGGAGAGCAGTACCCCTATTCCCCAGTGTCCCTCTCCAACCTTCTTTGGATCTTGCCCACCTTCCACTCCCCATGTTTCTTAGTGGGCTTGGTGGTTAGAGCTTCAGAGTGATGGAAGAAGGTGTGACTTCTTGTGTCTCATTCCTGTCCCCAGGTTTATTTGGCGGACAGTGACACCACGTGACAAGCCCACAGGGCCCTTGCTGGTGGCCACATTCTGGCCTGAGCTCCCAGAGAAGATCGATGCTGTGTACGAGGCCCCGCAGGAAGAGAAAGCTGTGTTCTTCGCAGGTATGTGGGAGGGGCTTTCTGGCCCTCAGTTCCCGTTTAACTGGATCCTCTCCTCCATCTAACCACAGTTCCCAGGCACCTGCTGGCACCCCATCTTCTCCAAGGATCCCTCTCACGTCATTTCCCAAAGCACAGTGTCTTCGTCAGGTTTCTGTGGCTGTGATAAAACACCGTGTTCAAAAGTACCTTGAGTAGGAAAGGGTTTGTTTCAGCTTACAGTTGTAGTGTAGCATGAAGGCAAGTCAGGGCAGGAACTCAAGGCAGGAACTGAACCAGAAACCATGGACGAACACTGGCCTGCTTCCCATTATGCTTGCTCAGCCTGCTTTCTTACACACTCCAGGACCACCTGCTCAGAAGTGACACCCCCCGACAGTGGCTGGGACCTCCTACATCACTTACTAATTAAGAAAAATGTTCCAAGGGCTTGCCAACAGGCCAGTTTTATGGAGGCGTTTTTCTCAAGTGAGAGCCCCCTCTTCTCATGTAACTCTAGCTTGTATCAAGTTGACAAAAAGAAAAAACTGGCCAATACACGTGGGATTTACCTGGGAGGATGGTCTAGACATCCAGCATCAACTAGCCCCACCCACAGGAAGACATTTCCTTTCCTCTGGGTTCTCTGTCGATCTTCTGGTTCCTTTTCTAAAAGGAAACAGGATCTCCTTTCAGGGCTGTTTCCCTAACAATCTTTCCAGTGCTAGATCCTTGGCCAGTAGCTGCTTTAGTTAGACCTTTAGTGTGTGTGGGGTGGTGTGGGGTGTGTGTGTGTGTGTGTGTGTGTTGTGTGTCTGTGTGTGAGCGAGAGAGACAGACACACACAGAGAGACAGACACACACACAGAGAGAGAAACAGACACCCACAGAGAGAAAGACAGACAGACAGACAGAGAGAGACAGACAGACAGACAGAGTCTCATGCAGTCCAGGCTGGATTCAAACTTGCTGTGTAGCTAAGGGTGACCATTAACTTATGATCCTCCTGCCTCCTCTCAAGGCTTAGAATTAAGAATTTGCTATCACACCTGGTTTAATTTGGTGCTGTGAATGGAATTCAGAGTCTTGTACATAGTAGTCAAGCTCTCTACTAACCAAGCTACATCCCCAAACCCAAACCTTTAAAAACATGTATATTGTGTATGTCTGTCTGTGTGGGGGTGTGTGTATGGACATGAGTGAAGGTGCTCACAGAGGCCAGAGGCATTGATCCCCCTGAGTTGGAGGTACAGGTGTGTCTTAGGGTTACTATAGCTATGATAAAACATTATGACCAAAAGCAACTTGGGAAAGAAAGGGCATACTTCATCTTACCTCTCATCATCCAGGGAAGTCAGGGCAGGAATTAGAGGCAGGAACCGTGAAGCAGGGGTGGCAGGCTGCCCAACCTGGATACTGGGAATCTAACTCTAGTCTTCAGGAAGAGTAGAAGGCACTCTTAACCACCAAACCATCTCTGCAGCCGCCAGCCCCTCATTTTTAACATAAAATGCTTTTAGCATACATCTATTTGCACAGAGGTAGTTAGTTACAGTAGGGTGGCATCTAAAAACAGGATAGAAGCACACTGTTCTTTCTATACATGATATTTAGACTCCAAACAAGCACCTTTTTTTTTGTTTTTTGTTTTGGTTTGTTTGTTGTTGTTTGTTTTAACTAGGCTTGTTACTTTTACCTTTGTTTTGAGACAGGGTTTTATGACAGAACTCAGGCTGGCCTTTGCATTTGCTCTATAGCTCAGGCCGACCTTGATGGCTCAGCTAAGGTTTGGGCACTTACTGTCCCATATATAGCCAGTTTCCATCTCTGCCTTTGGTGACGATGGGTCCTGAGCAGGCTGGTTTTGGCTCCCAGGGCACTTAATACACATTAGAAAGAGGGTCTTCTTTTGGCAGACATGACACTTTCATGGACTGTTTATCCTCCTTTGATTGCCCCCTTTCATAACCAACTTAAAAAACTGTGTGTATGAGGGCTGGAGAGATGGCTTAGCGGTTAAGAGCACTGGCTGCTCTTCCAGAGGACCCAGGTTCAACTCCCAGCCCCCACATGGCAGCTCACAACTATCCTGTAACTCCAGTTCCAGGGGATCTGAAACCCTCACACCAATGCACATAAAATAAAATTAAATAAATTATTAAAAAAAAAACCCTGTGTGTAGGAGCAGGGCATGTAGTTCAATTGATAGAGTGCTTGTCCAGCATGCAAAAGCCCTGGGTTCAGTTCTCTGCACTGTATAAATCAGATATGCAGTAGTCTGCCTCCTTGTAATCCCAGTACTCAGAGATGAAGGATGATCAGTAGTTCAAGGCCAGCCTGGGTTATATGAGCTCTTGTCTCAAAAACAAAGTAAAACAAAACATAATTCTGTGGTGAGACCTGCTTCTAGGTATAGAGCTAGGAAATGAGCAGAAGGCCATTCCTTGTTGAGAAAGACCCAGTAGGCTCTTTTATCAGAAAGATGATGGAGAGGACAGGATTGGCCTGAGGCATTTCCCCACAGCCACTAACCCACTTTCTGCCCCTTCCTTCAGGGAATGAGTACTGGGTCTATTCTGCCAGCACCCTGGAGCGAGGGTACCCCAAGCCACTCACCAGCCTGGGGTTGCCCCCTGATGTCCAGCGAGTAGACGCTGCCTTTAACTGGAGTAAGAACAAGAAGACGTATATCTTCGCTGGAGACAAGTTCTGGAGGTAAGGGGGCTCCAGGTAGAATGGCAGCATGGCTAGTTTCATGGGGCAGGACACTCTGGCTTGATCTACACAGTGTGGGTAGACACCCTGTCCCTGGTCCTTAGCCTGCCAGGCAGCAGGCCCTCTAAGAGAAGACACCACAGAATACACCCTTCTTCTGACACTGTTAGGGCTCTTCTGGCCAGAATCCCCTTTCCTTTTTCTGTTGCCTCTGATTGGGCCTGCAGATATCTAGTCTAGACGCCCATGCTATGGCAGCTCACAGCAGAGTTGATGATACACATACCCATAATAGCTGATTATCTGCTACTGTTGCTGTATGCCAGATGCTTTTGTGAGGCCCAGGGACGTATGAATCACTATTCTTCCCACTTTCACATGCAGAAAACAGGGTTTCAAAAGGTTAGATGACTAGGTTCAGGTCCCATGCCCATGGAGTGACAGCTGGAATTTGAGCTGGCATCCTGGCCCTGGAGGATGTTCTACTCTTCCTGATGCAGTGAAGACCCAGGGAGGGAAGGTATAGGCAAGGCAGCAGATGGAAATGAGAAAGACAGAATCCATACCAGGCCCTGGGGAGCCACAGGCACCCTCTCCCCTGTCAGCAGCAGGCACCCTCCCCCATGTCTGCAGCAGGCACCCTCCCCCCTGTCTGCAGCGGGCACCCTCCCCCATGTCTGCAGCGGGCACCCTCCCCCCTGTCTGCAGCGGGCACCCTCCCCCTTGTCTGCAGCGGGCACCCTCCCCCATGTCTGCAGGCCTGGCCAGTGGTGAAGACTGGCAGGGGAGCAGTTTAGAAGCAGGTGGTTCTGCTCCGAGTTCTCTGGAGAGAAGGTTCTAGCTCTGAGAGGCAAAGGTCTGGATTGAGGGGTCAGAGAAAGCAGTGTCCATGGACATAGGCCAAACTCAGGAGTATGCGTATAATCCTTCAGAAATCTACCCATCAGGAAACTTAGGCCCAAAGAACCTAAAGGACTTGGTCAACCCACTTATAAGTAAGTGTGCTGGCCCAGAGCTGGGCTTAAAGCTGCTTCTCCTTTCTCCCTAGTGCCCTCTTCACTGTGTCCTCTGGGTCATTTGATCAGTGAGGAAAAGGGTGGGTGGACAAAAGCTTTGCAGGTGTCTCCTTCCCCTTCCTGCTTCTGTGGCTGTCAGGGCAGCCAGGCCATACCCAGGAACCACTGATAGAACTCCCAGACTTTGTCTGCTGTGCTTGAACAAACATTCCTGCTTCCTTTGAGGCCTCAGCCGCCTCCTCCTTCTCTTCTCCTCACCCCACCCAAAACTGCCCTGATTGAGAAGCTGCTTATGTCCCTCGGCTGCCTATGGCAGGGTGGAAATCTGGAGGCACTGCTGAGACTCTTAGCAACCTAAGCTGATTGGTATCTCAAGCCTCAAGAAGAAAAACAGTCTGTCAGGAAATGGCTGAGTGGACCTTTCGCCCATAGGCTCCTGAACACTCCCCAGCACACCCACGTACTTCGAATGGCATCTCAGGCTTTTGAATTCACTGACACACTAAATCTTTCAGTCTGAGTGTGGTGGGCCAGAGAAGTGGAGTGTCACAGACATGTGATTCAGGAATCTCAGAATTCTAAAACCTAAGTGATTCCCTGCACTCTCACAGTCTTCCTACTCCACGCCCTATGTGTGTACACATGCAAGAACAGGCAAGTCCTGTGTGAGCAGGCATGTGCATGCATGCACAGACTCACAGGCCCTGAAACGCCTTACTGATTTCTTCTAATCCTTTTCCTTGGCAAGGCCTTCCTCCAACTCTTGATGTCAGAACAGATACCATCCTCTGCTGAGGAAGCTCCATGAACCTTTGGTAAAGGGGCTGGCATGGCACGTGCTGACCCTAGGTTCTGGACTGGGCATACAAAGGAGACAGGTCCCTCGCAGGAAAGGTGGCACACGAGCTTGAGACACTTTCTTGGGCTGTGGCTTCAGGAAAAAGAGAGTGTTTGGAGTGACCAGGGTGAGCAGCTGTCCCCAGTATACCAGGAAGTACTCAGCTGCTACCTTTTCGAGTTTCCACCGAGACCACGAATACATATTCAGTGTCCTTTGTGTGCTGTGCACAGAACTTAAATACTTTTGCATCTAGTGTTGGTGACTCCTTCCAGTCCTGTGCCTTGCTCTAGGTGGATGCTATGCATATCTGGATTTTTCATTTGATGTAGATACTGTTATCAGCTCCATTTTCTGGACCAAGGATACTAAGGCCGAAGTGAGTCAAGGACGCATTGAAAACCCGAGACTCAAATGCATCTTCTGACACTCTCTATATTGCACCGTCTACATCTGTAGATAAGTTGTCAAGATAATGAGGCTAGAGGGAGGAGGTGACATCTCTGCTGACATAGCACCGTGGTCTTCCTGTGTGAAAAGAGCTCTCAGGAAGCAAGTTGTTTCATTTCTCTGAGCCTCCCTCATCCAGTGAGATTGATTCCTGCCTTCTGCTTGTGCTAGGGGAAGTCCTTGGGGCTTGGGGCACATATCTCTGCACCATTGTAATTCCAGGGATTTACAGTGGGCTCTGGGGTGGTCAGATGGGGGCATAGGCATTTTGAGCTAGGGGACTTGTTTTTGGTAACTTGGGCCATGAAGAAATAGCCTGACGTTATCTTCAGATGAAGCTGTGGTTATGAAGGTGTTCCTGGCAGTTCTTGGGGTGATGAGTTAAGGAAAGGGAAGCTCCTAAAAAAGACAGCCTTAGGGCAATCTCTGGTTGGAACCCCTGGTGAAGGTGGTAGAGCTGCCACCAGGGGCAGAGGAGAGCCAGCCAGGACACTGCGCAGAGGAGAGAAAGCTTGCCCATCACCGGGATGGGATCCAAAATGATCTGCTTAGACATTTGCCCCATGAAGGTGAGGTTTGATCCTGTTTACTGAGATATCCATGGGCACACTGTGGAGCACATTAGCTTTTGCAGTGTTAAATCTGTATTAGAAAACTAGTAGGTGGAGGGACAGAGGGAGGGAAAGTTAAAGAATAAAAGGACAACAATCAAAAAGTTCTCCAAGAGACTTAAAGCAATGGCCAGGGAGAAAGACTTCGTAATGCTCCAGGCATTTACCTGGGTTAAAGGCAGGGCCCAGAAGAACATGTCCCATGCCAGCTGCAGCTGGGACTGGGGTGGCATGCCGTCGGCCCAGTGACTCATGGCCTTGAGCTCACACCCACCACATTGCATTGTAACTTCCCTCTCTGAGCCTCGGTTAACTCCCAGACATGGCTTGTCATCTCTGCTTGATAGATGAAGAAGTAGCAATTTGTTCAAACCACACAGTGAAAGAATGATAGGTCTGGTCCATTGGTCCTCGGACTGCAGCAGGGAATCAAAGGTTGTAAGGGGGGGTGGGGCTGGAGAGATGGCTCAGCAGTCAACAGCACTGTGTGCTCTTCCAGAATTCCTGGGTTCAATTCCCGGTACCCACATGGCTCATAACCATCTCTATATAACTCTAGTTTTAGGGGATCTCACTCCCTCTTCTGGCTTCTGAGGGCGCCCCCTCACATGGTATAGAGACATATATGCAGGCAAAACACCTAAACACATAAAAAAATAAAAATAAATAAGTCTCAAAAGAAATTTTAAAAAAAAAACTTGGCAAGGAAACTATCAATTCCCAAACCCTGCTGAATACCAGACATGGGAGAGACGCAAACATGTGCCTCTTGTTGGCAATGTCGCTGTTGCTCTTAGGGATTGTCTCAAGCCATCCAATCAGGAAGGAGTAAGTAGTGTGGCAGTTCAGAGCCAGGTCTTCTCTAGGCCCTTACACAGCTGCCTGCTTCCCTTCTGACGGTCCAAGTCTTTTTCCCAGATCCACTCTCCAGGATTGGGGGGTGAGAGTGGGCCATGGGGATTGGCCTTCAGAGAGGCTGTTTGCTTCTTCTCCCTGTCTCTTTCTCTAGATACAACGAGGTGAAGAAGAAAATGGATCCTGGCTTCCCTAAGCTCATCGCAGATTCCTGGAATGCCATCCCGGATAACCTGGATGCAGTTGTGGACCTGCAGGGCGGTGGTGAGCAACCCAGGCCTCTGTTGGCATTCTAGGATTGCCTACCCCCAGCCAGGAAGCAGCTTCTCCCTTGCACACAATCCTGCAGGGCAACCATGCAGTCCTGGAAAACAAACCAGTCCCTTTAGCTCAGTGCTGGGAAGGCAGCCAGTTCCTGACCCTGGCTGCCCCAGCCAAGCTCCAGGCTGGAAGACCTAGAAAGGCCCCTCACAGCTGCAGGGCCTGGAGCCACAGCAGAGGAGGGCTGGGAGGCCTCCAGGGACCAGGAACATGGCCTGGTGCCCTGGATTCATTCTGGGGGTTGAGCCAGGCTGTATTGGGTTTCTCAGGAGGCCTTGTGACCACCTCCCGTCTGAAGCATGGCTTTACTTGAGACAAGGCAAACTTTGTCATGCTCTGTCACTCCCGTGGCAGTGATCTCCCACTCGGCTGCTTCATTGCAGTGTCAGCACTGGATAACATTTGAAATTTGAAAACCATATTCCCAGGGAGGTTTCTGTGAACTTCTGGGGTCCTGGAAATGAAGTCAGTTTGGCTTTTGAGAGGGGGTTTTAATTCAATTCCACAAAAAAAATATTTTTAATGTGGTGTGTGTGTGTGTGTGTATGGTGTGTGTGTGTGCGCGCAAAGCTCATAGGCCTGAGCTCCCATGGCTGAAAGTCTCACAAGCACAGAAGGAAAGCAGTGTATAAACAGGTGCTCCATTAAGGGTTACCTTCAACCAAACAGCTATCAAGTCCATACTGTGAGCTAGGGTTTTTAATGGAGTAAATAGGATCATGTGTGTTGGAAGGAATTCACAGATTCCAAAGCCTCTAGAGGCCAGGATGGGAAACAGTAGAAAATAAGTTATGCTTATGTGAATGTGTGCATGTATGTGTGAGTGAGAATGTGTGTGTGCACATGTATGCATGAGTGTATGTGTGAGTATGCACATGTGTTTAAGTGTTTGTGTGGGCGAGTGTGTATGTGCATGAGTGTGGGGAGTGCTGGAGTGTATGAATGCCTCTGAGTGTGTGTGTGTGTGTGTGTGTATGTGTGTGTAAGTGTGGTTCTGAGTGTATGTGTGTAATATGTGGTTCTGAGTGTATGTGTGCATGTGTTTCAGCTTGAGTGAGTGTGTTTGTATGTATGGGGAGCTAAGTATATGTGTGAGAGAGAGTTTGTGTGTGTGTGTGGGCTAAGTGTATCTGAGCGTGAGGGGCCTGAGTGTGTGTGTGTGTGTGTGTGTGTGTGTGTGTGTGTGTGTTGTAAGGAAACAGAGGCAAGTGATTCATTGGCAGGGAAGGGTTGCTTCTCAGTCTCTGATGATTGCTGACCTGCAAGAGTAAGGTCTTGTGGTTTTAGACAGTGTAGAGGTTTAAAGAGAGGCCAGACATCTGCATGTTCATATGACATTGCCAGATGTGTTTACATCTTGGCAACTCATTCAGAATTAAAGACAAAATGAAGCAAATATTTTCATGAACATACTAAACCGATAGGCACGGAGGCCTCTTGCTTCCCATTCCCTGATGCATGAAAGTGCGTGGCTTGGTGCTTGTGCTCCGGAAGGTACTGTTGTCACCAATAGCAAGTATTACCTAACAGAATCTCATAACAAGCTCAAAGACAGTGGTTCTCAACCTTCCTAACGCTGTGACCCTTTAATACAGTTCCTTGTGTTGTGCTGACCCCCAACCATAAAATTACTTTTGTTGCTACTTTATAACCATAATTTTGCTACTGTTATGAATCGTAATGTAAATATCTGATATGCAAACCTACAGGGGTCGTGACCCACAGGTTGAGAACCACTGCTCTGAGAGGTTGGCGTCCTGATCCCTGGCTCCGAGGAGCAGTCAACAACTATAAGACCTAATTTCCTAGCCATTCCCATTCTTCCAGCCCAGGGTCTTCCCTGGCTGAAAAGCTCCTTCCTGTGCCAGGCAGATGTGACGATTCCCAGGGACCTTCCAGGTACCATGGCAGGTCAGGGTAGGTCCAATCTCTCTTCCTTGTCTCTCTCAGGTCACAGCTACTTCTTCAAAGGTGCATATTACCTGAAGCTGGAGAACCAAAGTCTGAAGAGTGTGAAATTTGGAAGCATCAAATCGGACTGGCTGGGCTGCTGAGCTGGCCCTGTTCCCACAGGCCCTGCGATCATCACTGCACACCAGGCTCAGAGTGTGCTGGGGAAGGATGTGGAGGGGCCTGGCTGCCCTGCCTTCAGCTCTGTAGTTACCCAGCCTTCTCCCTCACCTGGTGATTGAAGAGTAATGAAAGTGGCCTCTTTCTGTGCCCAGAGAACGGTGCTGATTGTACCCCTCCCAGGTGCTCCTCCCCGCTCCTCCCTCCCTAGGGGACACTTGGATATTCTCAATGCAGTCTTCCTTTGGGCTGCCCTGGTGCTCCACACTTGAGGTTCTTCTCATCAGTGATCTGCTGTGGCTCACAGCACCTTCGGAGACAACAGAAACTATCTTAGGAGGGCACTGGTGGCCCAACAGCCTGGCACAGGGTGGTGGGATACGGGTGTATCCAGGTGGAAGTTGGAGACACCCGCTTTCTCACTTCCAGCCATCCTTGTGCCTGCACTACATTAGCAGTTCGGTTTGTGCATACTTCATTCATTTCCTTCCACCTTTCCAGTTTCCCACTATGCCGTATTTCCTGACAGAAGGACTCAGGTTGTCTGACATCACTGCACGGTGCATCTTGGCCCACATAGCAACGGCTTCCTTGTGCGCTCTAGAACATCCTCAGTCACTTCCTCCACTGGATGGAGGAGAGCCAAGCCAGTGGCTTCTTGCTCAGCCTTCTCGCTTCTTCCTTTAACAGTTCCCCATGGGAAATGGCAAACAATTATAAATAAAGACACCAATTGAGTGGCAGAATTGAATGGCAGTGTTTGCCTCTGTTTTAGCGGCTGACAGCCAGGAGGAGGAACTTAAAAGCAAATCTCTGCTCAATGCAAAGCACAGATGATGTGTGCTGGAAAAGTCAGAGCTGCCAAGTCCTGGAGTGAATAGGTTTGCATGCCTGATCCACATGCAGAGCCTGGACACAGCAGTGGTTTTGATCTTCATGAGGAAGGGCCGGGACACAGCACAGCAGCAGTTCTGTTGCTTGCTGTAGTTATGGGGTCTGTGGGAGGTTCTCTCTCTCTCTCTCTCTCTCTCTCTCTCTCTCTCTCTCTCTCATATTCATCCTAATGATAGTGCTGAAAGCAAGGAACAGCAACCAACCACACAACCTCCTCTTTTATTTATTTATTTTTTTAAGTTTATTTATTATGTGTACGGTGTTCTGCTCAGGCCAGAAGAGGGCACCAGATCTCATTACAGATGGTTGTGAGACACCATGTAGCTGCTGGGAATTGAACTCGGGACCTCTGGAAGAGCAGCCAGTGCTCTTAACCTCTTAGCCATCTCTTTAGCCCACAACCTTCTCTTCTAAGAGCCTTTATGATCACCTTTACAGACCCCTGAGAAGAGGTAGCTGGACACCGTGGAAGGTGGTTTGTCTGGGGTCAGACAGTGTTAGAAACAGCGATTGTCTGTTGCTTTGGGCTTTTCCTAGTAGGACTAGGGAATGGAGTGAAGAGTGGACTGGATTCCTGGAAGAGATCTCAATGGGCCTGAAATCACCTTTTCTTCTGTGGCCAGCCCATGAGTTCTGATTCTTGAAGGTCCTTCTTGCAAGTGTCTGGCTAAGGATTTGCAGCCCTATTTGAAGAGTCTCTAGGCTGAGAAGCTTACAGAATAGTAGAAACACGTTGTTATTAAGATTCTTTGTTACATATTCAGAGAGAATTCAGTTGCGCGCGCGCACACACACACACACCCCACACATGCTGTAGAGCTGAATGGTTCAGTATCTCCATTCTTCAGCTGTGGCAAGTCAGGGTTCTACCCACTAGCAATTGGCCTAAGGTCCTGAGTTAACCCTGGTCTTTCCCTTCCCCCTCGTACACAGTTTCAGACAGGCCTCATATTTCCTCGGTGTGAAATGTAGCCACGATGTCGATCATTTCCTGTCTCTGGGTCAGGTTCCTCATCCACAGTGGGAACCGATGGTTTTTGCCTTTTCTAAATAATAGTTCAATTTCCGTGAAAGACAGCCCTCCCCACACTGCTAATCCAACTTTTGAGTGTAACACAGTCTACCCCTACTGCCAATTCCTGTCTTAACACTCATCTTAATGTACAAATACCCCCAAATCAAACAGGTTCACACAAAAACGAAACACACACTGGAAATCGAACAGAGATGAGCAAAAGCCCACCCTGGATTTATTAGTTTTCTTACTAGATTGGCCCACAGGTCTTTATGTGTCACCTCAGTTCAGAGCAGGTGAGTGAGGGTCACAGTGATGAGTGGTTTGGTTTAGGCACAGGACTAGTTACACAGAAAATCCTGACCCCCACAGCAGAGACCAAGGAGTCTCTTGGTTACAGCTCTGTTCGGACCATTCAGGTCCTTGCTTTGCAGGAAAGCAGGTGCCTGCAAGAGGGGGCTGTATTCTGAAAGCAGGTATCTAGGAGGGCGGGGCCAGAGCTGGGGGCGTGTCCGGGGCCGGGGGGCGGGGCAGCCAGGCTAGGTGACTCTGGCGCCTGCGCAGAAGCCGGGAGCGGCGCCCGTGGCAGGGACTCTCTGGGTCTCTGGCAGGGGCCGGGCAGCAGCATTCTTCCGTGCGTTCCGGGTTCCCAGCTTTGCTCGGGTCCGGCGCCAGGATCCACCATGAACCGGTGCGCCGAGGCGGCCGCGGTGGCGGCCACAGTGCCGGGCGCCGGCGTCGGGGATGCGGGGCTGCGGCCCCCCATGGTGCCCCGCCAAGCGTCCTTCTTCCCGCCGCCAGTGCCCAACCCCTTCGTTCAGCAGACGCGGATCAGTGCGGCCCGACGGCTGCAGGTAGAGGCGCGGTGCGCGCGGAAGCTGCGGGGATGTGGTCGGACGGAGGAGGCTCGGGAGGAATCGCGCATCCAAGAGAGGAGGCATCTGGTGGGAGAGAGGATCCGGCTTGAGGGGATCGGGTCTGAGAGGGAAGGTGTCTAAGAGGATCTCAGGTCTGAGGGAATATGAGGGGATCGTGGGTCTGACGGAGGAGGCGCCTGAGAGGATTACCCATCTGAAGCTCGAGGCGTCCGAGATCACAGGTCTGCCACTCTGAGGGGAAAGTGGGTCTGACTCAGAATTTGTCCCAGGAATTAGAAATCTGACCGGGGAGGCTGAGTGAGGTGTGGAGTCTGGTAAGAGAAAGCATCTGAGGAAGGAAGAGCTGTGGATATGACAGGAAAGGGTCATGAGAGGCAGACAGAGGATGTGAGAACTGAGGACGCTGGGGGATGGGATGACCCTAGGGACATGAAAGCGAGAAGATGCAGAGACAGCATGTCAGCGAGGAAGATCCCATATAGGGGACACTTCTTTGCCTGAGAAGGGATGGATGGGGCAGAAACTTTGTCTCGAGTTGTGAAAGCGCAGAGAATTGAGAATTTCCACACGAGAGTGGATTTCAGCGTTCTTTCCTTTTTATGCGCTTTGTAAAAGGCGGAGTCCGTCTGGGCTGGGTAGAGTAAGAGAGGAGGCTGAGAGCCCTGGTCTAACCTTGGAACCAAAGGTAAGGCTCTAGTGGTTTAACTGAACAGGAACAACCAGGCTGTACTCGAAAGCAAAGAAAAGAGAACTGGGAGACCCATGAAGGTAGTCGGGAGCCTTTTCTTTGAATCAGCCTTCACACAGTACCTTTTCTAGATTCAAAGATGACACGAGAGGTAGCCACTGTTAGAAATGGCCACAGAGGAAGTTGTCTTTATCTTGCAAAGGGCAGCTTTTACCATTAGTTCACTTGTTGACTTCCTCTGTGGTGCGGTTAGTGATTGGAGAACAAGATAGATGAGGAAAACTCCATTTGTCTTGTTCTGCAGGGGGTGGAAAAAGTTGACGTTTCCCTGTCCATCTCATCATTTTTGTTAATTTGGATTAAAGGGATGGTTATTTTTGCAGTGCTTTTGTATACAGCTCTATGACTAGTGACCTCTCTAGAGGGAACATTTTTGGCACTGAGCTAAGGGCGAGGTGGGGGGAGGGGGAGTGGTGGTGGTTAGAGAAACGATAGGCATCTGGTTGAACATAGGTAAGGGAGAGGAAGAGAAAGATAAGGATGCAGAGAAAGTTTGCAAAGTTCCTCCTTATGCCTTGAATCATCTGCAACCCTTGTAAGCACAGTGGCCATGCTTCAGGATTAACTTCAGACAAATACGTTATATTTAAGTGAAAATGTACCTGTCTGTTTGGGTTCAGAGTTTGGAGGGAGGCTCAAAGTGGCATATTTAAATTTCGTATTGTACCTTGAGTAGATTATTAGTTTTTAAAAATCACCTAAGAGAGCTCTTTCTAAGAACTCTATGAGAACCCCATATATGCAAAGAGCACCTGTCACTTATTAGTTCTGTAAATTTGGCCTAGTCACTTAACCTCCCCTGTCTATTACATTTTCTCATCTATTAAACTGAAATAATTCTTCAAAGGAAAGTTAAATTAAATGAGATAATATGTGGCATAATGTAGTCTGGTTTGCTGATCTTAATATTGGTAATTCTGCTGTGTGTCTATAATTGTGTCCTATACTCAAAATGTGCTACTTGGATTAAACTGTTGGGGTATGGTCTAGGCATTCTCTCTCTTTCTTTCTTTCCTTCCTTCTTTCTTTCTCCTTAACACCAGTGTTACCTACCATAGATGCTTCAGTGGCTTGAATAGCAAGGATAAAAGAAAAAAAATGATAGGCATGGATAAAATATGATGTTTATACTATCTAGTTTAAAATATAGATATACTCTTACTTAGGTAAAACAATATTCTTGGGAGCCTGTAGTAGAATATTTTAAGGTGTGTTACTTTTGTTTATGCTGCGTTTGTTTAACCCTATGAAGCTGTGTTACTGTGCCTGTGTAAAACACCTGGTGGCCTAATAAAGAACTGGCCAATAGCAAGGCAGGAGAAAGAATAGGCGGAGCTGGCAGGCAGAGAGAATAAATAGAAGGAGAAATCTGGGAAGAGGGATTGGAGATCAAAGATCTAGCAGCCAGAGAAGGAGGAGGATTCCAGGGGCCAGCCACCCAGCTACATACACAGCAAGCCACTGAGTAGAGTAAGATACAGAAGTAAGAGAACGGGAAAAGCCCAGAGGCAAAAGATAGATGGGATAAGTTAAGTTAAGGAAAGATGGCTAGAAACTAAGCCAAGCTAAGACTGTGCATTCATAAGTAAGAATAAGCCTCTGTGTGTGATTTTTTTGGGAGCTGGGTGGAGGTTCCCCCCAAAAGAACCAAAAAAAAAAAACTACAATAGGAGCCCATTACCTCTGGGGAGACACCTTACACAGCCTTGATGCAGAGGGAGGGGCTTGGACCTGCCTCAATGGTCCAAGCTGAATGTACCAGGCTCTGCTGACTCCCCATGGGAGGCCTTACCTTGTCTGAGGAGGGAATGGGGGGTGGGTTGGGAGGAGAAGGCTGGGGGGCAGGAGGAGGGAAGAGAGTGGGAACTGTGATTGGTATGTAAAATGAATAAAAAAGTCTTAATTAAAAAGAAACAATATACTTGGTTCAGACTAAATTTAATATTGAATTATGACTTCTTAAATAAAGATTGTTGTCACTTGAGCATTTCATTATAGGGCTTATAGTTTCTCCTTTTTATGCATTTTTAAAAAATTATTTTTTTAAATTTTATGTGCATTGGTATTTTGCCTGAATATATGTCTGTATGAAGGTATTGGATCTCCTAGATCTGGAGTTACAGACAATTATGAGTTGCCATGTGGGTGCTGGGAATTGAACCCTGGTCCTCTGGAAGAGCAATCAAATGTTCTTAACTGCTGATCCATCTCTCTAGCCCCTATTTATGTATTTTTAAAAACTATTTAAGGGTCTTTTGCTACTTTGTGGCATGGAGAAAAGTAGCCTAATTGTTATTGCTATAACAGAATTTAGAATTAAAATGATTAGTTATAATTATGGGGTTATTTGTTCATATCAAAAATACTTGTTTGCTGCCTGTACTATAGTAAGTTCAGGTCTCTGGACATATGGAGGTGAACAAAAAAGATCCTATGCACATGCTCTGGAAAGATCCAAGGATGTTCCAAGATCTCATCTCTGATTGGCCTTGAGGGTTTATTTATATAAGCAGGAATCTGAGGCGAAGTTTTGAACTGCCACTTGCATTGACATATACCTCCTCAGTACGTACAACAGAAAACTTTCAAGTACTGGGAAATTCATTAGTTCCTACACTAAAGGAAATTCCTGTCCTCATTAACTATTTATCAAATTGATCAGAGGCTTCAGTAGCCACACATGACAAAGAATATAATATAGAATTAAATCATAAAAGTCCCTAGATAAATGGATCAATGGGAGAAAACTGGGTTCAAAAATAAACATATGTCTATGGCCATTGATTTTTTTGTTTTTCTACAAGAATGCTAGAGTAATTCAATGAAAAAAGACTTGTCTTTTCAATAAATGGTCTGGGATAACTGGATTAACATGTACAAGAGAATTAAGTTCACCTATTATCATATAAAACAGCCTAAGCTGATAAAAAGAACTAAATATGAGAAAATATGAGCATTAAAATAATGAAAGTCTAAAGAGAAAACATAGGTATAAACCTTAATGACCTTGGATTAGTCATTTGTTTCCAAGATAGACAATAAAAGCATAAACACACACACACACACACACACACACACACACACACACGGTGGAGGGTGGACAGGAAAAATAGATAAGTAGTATTGTCAAATTAAATGCTGTGTGTTTCAAAATAGACTCACTACCAGGAGATTAAAGAGGGATCCATGGAGATGCCTCAGTGGGATCCACGGAGATGCCTCAGTGGCCTTGTCACACAAGCATGAGAACCCGAGTTCAGGTCTCTGGAACCCTTACACAAATCTGGGCGGGGGTAGTGGCTGCCTGTAATCCCAGCATTATTAAGGCAGAGACAGGGTCCCTGGGGCCAGCTGGCCAGTTAGATTAGTCTAAATTGGTGAGCTATGGGTTCAATAAGGGACCTTACCCCAGTAAATAAGGTGAAAAGTGCTCGAGGAACACATCTAGCATTAACTTTAGACTTCCCTGTGTACCCTACCTCCACCCTACATGTGCCCCCAGCAAACATGGAAACAAGTAGGAACACCATGTATACATGTAAAATGAAAGAAAGAAATTAAAGTGACCACCTAAAAAATTTGAGGAAATATTTTTACATAATACATCTGATAAAGGTATATATAGTATCCAAAGTATGTAAATAGCTCCTGGGACTCCTTAATAAAAGGCAAGTCAATCTAGAAACCACTAGTCAATGAGGAGGCTGGAGAGAGGGCTCTGTGTAAAGCCATCTTTATTTAAATGATGTATAGGTGCTTGCCATCACACCTGATAACCACAGTTCAATCCCATGACCCACATGGTGGAGACAGAGGACCAACTCCCACAAGATGTCCTCTGTCCTCCGCACATGTCCATCACACAAGCTCCCATACACATACGCATACATACCTATACACAAAATAGACAAACAAATGCATGAATGTAATATACAAAGAAAATATTACTTGGAAATTAAAAGAAAATGAAAATAGTCTTAGAAGGAAAAATGGTAAGTGTTTACTATAAGAACTGCATATAAGGGCCAGGCGATGGTGGCGCACACCTTTAATCCCAGCACTCGGGAGGCAGAGCCAGGGGGATCTCTGTGAGCTCAAGGCCAGCCTGGTCTACAGAGCAAACTCCAGGACAGGCACCAAAACTACACAGAGAAACCCTGTCTCGAAAAACCAAGAAACAAAAGAAAACACACACACACACAAAGAACTGCATATAAGAAATGGTAAATGGAGCCATGAGTGGTGGTGTACACCTTTAAAATCCTAGTACTCTGGAGGCAGAGGCAGGCAGATCTCTGCGAGTTTAGGGCCAACCTGGTCTACATAATGAGTTACAGAACATCCAGGGCTATGTAGAGAGACCCTGTCCCAAAAAACAAAACAAACAAACATATGAATAAATAAATAATGAAATAAAACAACTGCTGCTAAATGAGGATTGGAGGTGTATAGCTCATGGGCGCTGCAGTGGCGTGCTGCTTGAGGTCCTGGATTTAATCCTCATTACAGAAAAAAAAAAAAGAGCTGTGGAGATGGCTCAGCAAAAAAAAAGGCTCTTGCTGCTCAGTCTGACAATGTAAGGTTTCCCAGGACCTGTGTGGTGGAAAGAGAACTGACTCTGAATTCCACACCTGTAGTGGCATGCATGCACGCACCTGTGTGTATGCACCACACACAACACACATATGGGTCCCACACACATATGTGTACCATACAACATACATACACACACACACACACACACACACACACACACACACACACACACACACACAAAATAAGTAGGTCTAATTTTTATAAAAGAAAGAGGTAAAGGATGCTTTTCCAGTTGTAGGAACATGCTAAATCATGTTATCAGTTCAAAGCGTGGGTACACAGAAAAGAATGATGAATACTGGAAACCATACTTGGAAATTAGTAAATCAAACTCATTTTTCTCCATCTTAATTTAATCAAAGAACTATAAAATATGACTATTGAATGCAAACATCTGACAGTATTTTTTCAAGTTTACATATATGTAGATGTAAAGCATCATGAATTGTTCTGAACGGATGGAATTGCACTTATTTTTCTTGCACTGTGTTTCAAATGATACAGCTTTAATTCTGAGTTGTTGTATATTAGATGCACATGCTATAGTCCTCAGAGTAACTGCTGGCAGAATTATAAGACAATATAGCTAAGGAGTCATGCCAGCAATTTAGGTGGAACACTGACCTGGCTCATAAACAAACAAACAAACAAGCGAAAAACCTGCTTTGAGAATGCTAACACTCATTTCTTAGTAACTGATAGAAAAAAACAGACTGGAGATCATTATCAAAGTCTAAGAGTTGAAGAACAATGGTGAACACCATTACTAAACCGACATTTGTAGGACACTGTCTCCTGCAACTGCAGGACACCCAGACTTCCTAAAATAGACCAATCGTTGGCAGAAAAAAAGTCTTGAAAATATCAAAGGATTGACATATTACAGAATATGTTCACTGACTGTAACAAATCATATTAGAAATCAAAAACTGGCTGGGCATGGTAGTGCACACATTTAATTCCAACATTCAGGAGGCAGAGGCAGACAGAACTCTGCGAGCTCAAGGCTAGCTGGTCTACATAGAAAGTTCAAAGGTAGCCAGGCTACATATTGAGATCCTGTCTCAATGAATGAATGGATGAATGAATATATATGAAAAAATCCCCACACACTTAAAAAGTAAATCAATTTTGTATTTACATTTACCAAAAAAAATGAGATAATCTTATACGTAGTAACAGTAAGAAGATGTTGAATACTTAGAAGTATCTTTAACTAAAACCATGTCTGATCACTATACTGGAAACAACAAAACAGTGATTTGAGAAATTGAAACATGTGAATGGATGTAGCATATCTGTGAATTGGAAAACCCAGTATTAGTAGTATGACAACCCAATATTGTTTGTATGACAAGTCCTTCCAGATCATCTCTAGATTCATTGCAATCTCAAAAAAGAGTGTGTGTGTGTGTGTGTGTGTGTGTGTGTGTGTGTGTGTACAGACTGAGGAATTAATTACTTCTGAACTTCTATGGAAATTCGAGGATCTAGAAATACCTTCAAAAACAGTTGAAGAAGAAAAAAATTAGAGGTCACATACCACCACTTGAAGGTCTACTTGAAAACTACAGCAGCTAAGACAGATAGCTAGCTAGAATAGTGTGGGCATTTTTGAAAGTTATTTGGTGATGTTTAGGTTCTCATAGAGGACAATACAGACAGAAGACAGACAGTGCTGTTTGGATCATGTAATTAATTTATAGAAAAAAGGTATTATATATAATGACTTCACTTAAAAGGCAGGGTGGTATAAGGATTAGGAACAAAGGCTGTATAAATAAATTTGTTTCCACTTCTGTTGATATTAATATGATTTTGTTGTGATTTAATTTATCCATGCCTTTTTTTTCCGTGTAAAGCAACTTAAGATCTTCAGAACTAAATGAATCACTGTGTGCCGTATGCCTGACACACAGCAAGCATTTATGTATGATTTACTGTTCTTAGTCATATACTCTTCATTCTTATTTATTTTGTATTTTTATTCTCTCCTCCAGTTCTTTATTGCTTAGTTACACAGAACTGGCAGGCACGGGAATCAGTGCAATCCATCATTCACTAATGCTTTTATTCCCACACTTCTTTCTGTGTAGCTTTTGGAAACGATGTAACTGTCTTGCTTTGCTAGCATCTGCTTGCTTTGTGATTAGCTGTGCTGGGACCACACCGAGGGAATGTAGGCAAGCACTTTCTCAGCAAGGTATCAAGCTCCAGCTCCCTTCACTTCCTAGCTTAGGCAGCCTGGCACTTGCTCCTCCTGCCTCAGCCTCTCAAGTAGCTAGGGCCTATATCCTGGCAGCACCATCTTCTTCTGCAGGACTATTCAGGCTACCAGTCCCTCGGGAAGCTTGTTCTGGGTACTAAGTTAGTCCCACCTTTTCTTTGCTCTACCAGCATCCTCTATTCCCTCTCATGGATGTGTACATCAGGTTATCCCATGGTTCTACTCACTGCTTCTATGGCCTTTTGTATTGTTGTTGTTTTGGTTTTTGAGACAGAGTCTCATAATGTAGCCCTGGCTGACCTAGAACTCACTATGTAGACCAGGCTGGCCTTATAGATCCCATAGAAATCTGCCTGCCTCTGCCTGGAGGAAAATGCTGGGATTAGAATACTACAATGCCCAGCAAGTAGTACGTAGTAGCCCGTTGAGATAAAATGTCATGTGGTGTGTGTGTGTGTGTTTGTGTGTGTGTGTTTATGTATCTTCGTCTGATACAAGACAGCATTTAATTCATCCCTGAGCACATGCATGAAACCAAAACTTTCCTATTATGTTTTTGTGTTTGGCAGTCATATATTTAAATAACATCCATTTATCTTTTTGGTTTTTGTCAACTTTGATTTGCAGATCATTCTCCTTGGAGTTATTCTGCTTCCAGTCCGTGCTGTATTGGTGGCATTAATTTTGTTACTGGCATGGCCATTTGCTGCAATTACAACAGCATGCTGCCCTGAAAAGCTGACCCATCCGATAAGTGGTTGGAGGAGGTAAGAGATAATTATATCCAAATATTATACAAGTCAGAATTTTAAAAGGTTTGATTCTAGTTTCTTCAGTGGCCAGTAGTTTTAGCTTACCGTTACTCGGTTTTAATAGTTTGTATTTGTTTCTTGCATGGGAATGGACTTGATTTTTGCAGAAATTATCACACAGGCATATTTTGATAATATTCAGTTCTAGGTATAATTTCTTAATGTTAAAACATTTTGTTTTCTGAGTTATTGTGAAGGATATTCATCTATGGTTCCGAAAGAGTTCCTGTGTTGTATTTTTACATGAAATGTCTCCAGTCACCTCATGTGTTAGACGCTTTGTCGGCAGCCAATGGGCTTTTAGGTAGTGACTGTATCCCAAGAGCGGTGCCCTGATCAAAGGATTAGTCTCTTGATGGATTCATATGAGGGCATTATTAGGAGGTGGTGAAAATCTGGAAGGGCCTAGCCTACTTGGAGTAATTAGGTCACTAGGAGTGTGTCCTGGGGAAGGAGGGGGGCTAGCCCCTTTCCATATTCCCTTTCTGTGTTTCCTGTCCACTGTGAGGTGAGTAGCATCTGCCATGTTCTCTCACTGTGAAGCTCCATTTCTCCATGGTCCCTAGAACAGAACTGATCACTATAACCAAAACCTCTAAAGCCATGAGCTAAAACAAATCTTTCGTCTTTCCACGGTGCTCCTGTCAGGGCTAATGACACACTACTGCAGTCTGATGAATATGTTCTGCTATTATTCCTGGAAAATTACAGCTATAAAATACTTGACTTTCTTTTGTCCTTCTGCATTTTCACATATGCCTTTGTTCCTTTGAGGTAACAATATGCTTCTGCAGCAACACAATTAAGTGGATCCATTATATTATTTTTTATTAATTATGTTTAGTGGTTAATATTAACTTTAATTGTCACTCAGCATAGCATTTTCAAATGTTAGTATGCAGGCGAATGGAACTGCTTTTCTAGAATTTCTAGAATTATCTAATTAGTATAGTTCTAAAGAACAAACTGGTCAAAATAAGTAAAATATGCTGGTGAAAGTCATTACTGTCTAGCAGGGTGAGATTATCACCACAATTACCACCATCTGTACAGACTGCTCATGGGCCTTCTTAATGAGCACTCCATGGATGTCAATAGGCTGCAGATCCATACATTCATTTTAGTACACTTATGAACTCCCTGAAATTATGTGTGGTGTTTTTTTTTCTTTTTGCTTATTTGCTTTTTCTGTATGCAAGGATGTGTTCTTTTTATGCAAATCTCAAATATGGTTATGTCCTCCAAAAATTATTGAGAACTACTGCTGTACAACTTTTAATAGAAGTGTGCAGTTTGCTATTCAGTTCTTGTCCCAGTGAACAAATGTGAATATCAAAACCAAAGCTGGTTTGAAGTGGAAATAAATCTAGTGTTGGCAATGCCCCAGAGAAAGCTCAGGCCTTGCAAATCATACTTCTTTGTTTTATAACTCAAGGATGCACAGTATAAAATAACACTTCATGGGCTGCTTTTCATGATTCACACTTCTTTCAGATTCTTTCTTTCTTTGGTTTTATAGTTACTGGCTTACAAAAATCTAGGCTGAGGGAAGGAATAGTTTAAGAATCTCGAAAAAATTAGAAAAGTGTTCTTTTTAATATTTTATTGTTTTTGCTTTGGAAAACTTACTTTTTTTCAGTTAAATCAGTATCTCTGTTTCCTCTCATACAAATGAATTGGAAGTTATTATGTGGCACATGACTTTTAGCTATTAAAAATTTTTTAAAAACTTGTGGGGGGGAGTGTGGTTGTGGGTGTGGGGGTGTGGGGGCCAGAGGACATTTAGGAGTTGATTCTCAACTTTCCCCTTGTTTTGAGGCACAGGCTCACTGTGTCATGTTTATGCTACAAGACAGCATAGTCCATGCTGACTGGCTGACTGTCTCCGCCTGCCATTCCTCCATAGCCTGCTGAGATTACTGAGGCAGCCCGCTGCATCTGCTGTTTAAGTGGGTTCAGGAGCTCAGACTCAGGTCATCAGGTTTGCACAGCTTTTCCCCAGGGCATTTTAAAATAGATCTGAGTAGAAGTCATTAAGGGGTCTGACTTCTTGAAATATGTTTTTAAGGAGCTATTCCGCTGTAGCTGAATAAAGTATGGAAACACAGAAGTGTACTTTCTGTTCCTGTGTAAGTACAGAGCTCACCTCTAGACTAAAGGTGGAGATCGTCACTTACCTGTGCCCTCTGGAAAGCACTCTGGTTTACTGGGTCTCACTTCTTGTGAGGTCAACATTGCAGAAGCTTCCTCACAGGCTAGTTACTAGCAGCCTTTCACTGGCTAAGAAAATCAGAAGCTCAGTTTTTAGAAGTTCTTTCTGATACCTAGTAGGTGCTATATGGTCAGCAGTGTGTTCTGCATCTGCAGTTCACCTAACTGTGGATCAAAAATGCTCAGAAAAAAAGACTCTATCTTTACTGCACATGTATATACTGGTTGCTTATTAATAGTCCCTAAAGAGTATACTATCAGACTTAAATGGGATTCACATTATACAGCATTCATATTATATTAGGTATTATAACACTCTAGAAATGTTTGAAAGTCTTCAGGACAGTATGTATAGCTTATGAGCAGTGGTCACATGGCATTATAAGAACGACTTGAGCATTTGAGGATGTTGCTATTTGCCAGCCTCTGGAGCCTGTTCCCCACAATTACTGAGGGATGACTGTGTATATTTTATTTTCCATGTCATAAAAAGCTGTATTGTTTTTTAAGTAGAGATGTGAACAAATGTCTATTCATTCAGATAGGACACTGAAGACAGACCAAAGAAATGGTTCCACCCAAGTCTAGCTTAGTGAACCAGTGAGGTTAACTGGGGCTGCTTACAGGAGGATGGAAGAGAGGTTACCTACAGAAGCAGGGGCAGCTTAGGGGAGGCTGGGGTGCCGAAGAAAAGATGTAACCCCCACTTCTACCCCAGCAGGTGTTTCTTGCTTCTCTGTCTGAAGGGAAGGGTATGTATGTACGTGAGCCATGAGTGAGCCTGAAACTTTCATGCACTTTTCCTCTGGTATCTTGTGAGCACTCTTACCTCTCCACAAGGGAGGACAGTGGGCCGAATCTTGTGAGGGTCTTGTTGGGATAATTACAACTGTTCTAATTTCAAGACAGTAAGAGCCATGCCAAGTCTGGGTGATCCATAATATATGTTTGCTCATATCTGAGGTGTCCATTCTGTGCTTAGGAATCTAAATATCTATGAGAATAGTTTTGACTCCTTTATTTATTTATTTATTTATTTATTTATTTATTTATTTATTTATTTATTGGTTTTTTGTTTTGTTTTGTTTTTGTTTTTTGAGACAGGGTTTCTCTGTGTAGGTTTGGAGCCTGTCCTGGAACTTGGCTTCCCCAGTTATTTAAGCTTATTAGTTAAGAAACAGAACCTTACTTGTCTTACATGTCCAGCACAGTTTTTTGCACAGTGTGATAATAATCTTTTTTTAAACATTATGTTGTGTATATATGTGTGTATGCATGTGCACATATGCCTCTGCACACATGTAGAGGACATGGTTCTCTTATACTTTGTGGGTTCTATATACCAAACTCAGGTCTTCATACTTGGTGGTAAATGCATTTACCTGGTGAAGCAACTTGCCAGCTCTGATAATTAATCTTTAATAGTAGACTATCTTAAAACCTTTTTAAAAAGTAAATAAGGAGGCTTCTGGACTTTCTTGTGGATCTAAGTTTGATGGAAGTGCAATGATATTTATTTTGGAGATTCTTGGTGATGCCTAAAGGCTATTGCACTATGATGAGATTCATTTCTAAGAATTATCCCTAAATTAATTCAGCATGAGACGTTTTATTTGGGTAGATAGTAGCATTATCATTAATTATTAGTAGCATTATTATGTAAGAGGAATTCATTTCCAAGATGACTGCTTTCTAAGGCCAGTTGGTGATGTTGGTGATCTCAGTGTGGGATGTGGTTTGAAGATTCACTTTGATCATTTCAAGCTTACAGAATAATGGAGTCGTTTATTATCCACGTATCTTTGGATAAATTGCTTCTCTGTGCCTCACTTCTCTCATCTTCAAAATGAGGATAAGGAGATGATGGCTCAGGGGTTAAGAGTGCTGGCTGTTCTTCCAGAGGACCAGAGTTCGGTTCCCAGTGCCACCATCAGGTAGCTCACCACCACTTGTAACTCCAGCTCCAGGGAATCTGATACCCTCCTCTGGGTTCCCTTGGCATCCATATACCTGTGACATGCACAGATAAAGATACAAATAAATCAAATTTTAAATTTAAATAATGAGGTTAATAGGGCTGGCAAGATGGCTCAGAAGTTAAAGATGCTTGCTGCCAAGCCTAACAACCTGAGTTCAATTCCCTAGATCCACATGGTAGAAACCAAGAATTGACTCCTACAAGTTTTCCCTTGACCACCAAATACACAGTGTAGCATACACATTCTTATAGACATATATAGATAAACACAAAGAATACGTTTTAAAAACAGGGATGATAATAATACCCGTTTCATGAGGATAGGCTGAGGATTAAAAATATTAGCATATATGTAAAACATTAGGATCAGAGTCTGCAGCTTCACAGAAGAGCTTCTGTTCAGCTCCTTTTCAAGTTTGCTGTCTTTTGCTCTGTTAAGACATGCACAACACCAACAGAAGGGTTTATTTCATCTTACAATTTTCAAGTCATAGTCTAACGCTGATGGAAGTCAGGCAGGGGAACTCAAGACAGGACCGTGGAGCCAGGAACTGAAGCAGAGACCATGGAGGAATGCTGCTGACTGGCTTGCTCCCTAGGCTCATGTCCAGTTACTTTCTTATACAGTGCAGGCCCACCTACCACAATGGGCTGGGCCCTCAAGTATCAACCAACTAGTGACGGACCATCTGATGGAGGTGATTGTCAGCTGAGGAATGTGTGTGTCAAGTTGACAGCTGAAGATAGTTCTGACAGCTGGTACTCACCATAGCTTATGTCTGAAGATGGGGTTCCCTGATTTGTTTTGCTTTTCCTACTGTGTTTTGGAGTAAAGCAAAGCCAAATATGTCTTTTCTATCCTTGTTTTCGAAGGAAGATTACTCACCCAGCTTTGAAGTTCCTGGGCCGTGCCATGTTCTTCTCCATGGGCTTTATGGTTACCGTGAAAGGGAAGATGGCAAGCCCTGTGGAGGCGCCCATCTTTGTTGTTGCCCCTCACTCGACCTTCTTCGATGGCATTGCCTGTGTGGTAGCTGGGTTGCCCTCTCTGGTGTCACGGAATGAGAATGCACAGACCCCTCTGGTGGGCAGTAAGTACCTGTTGGCTAACAGCTGAAACAGTAGCGTGTGCATACTTTAAGTTGGAGGAATCATAGACAGTCATTTTCTGTACACTTCTTTACTTTCTTTCCTGGGTATTAAACCCCATGGTCTTTGCATGCAAGGCAAATGGTGTAACACTGAGTACAATCTCCAGTCGGTTAAAAATAAAACTTTAAAAGCATTTCTTTTTATTTAAATGAACTACTCTATGTAAAGGGTGAGTTTATTAAAAAAAAATAGACATGTCCTCTTATCTTTAGCTTTTTAGACTTTCAGGAAACTTGTCCTTATCACTAGCCATCATATCTTTGTGTTCCTGTGTGTCATAAGGAAAATCAGATTTCAGACACTAAATATGCTTATTTTTTTAAAAGAATCTGAAAAACACAGGTCACATGCTGTTTCGCGAACTTCTCTTTATGGTATTAGGCTGATAAATGTGCTAAGTCTTTTCTCTCGGCTCTGTTTTCTAAATTATTGTGCCCCTATGGTTCCCTGAGGGACATTTGTGTAACTCTTTGAAAATTATGATGTGGAACAATAAGTGCTTCCTGCCATAAAAAATAATGAAGCGAGTGAAATGTTTTTCCTGCCAGATGCTACCATCTCTCCCCGAGGAGTCAGTCTCCAAGTAACTGCTCCCGCTTGTCCCAAGGTTACCGCAAACAGCACGTGATGAGGGCGGGTGTGAAAGCTGCAGGCTGTTGTCTCGGTGTTCCTGAGAAGGAATAGCCGTCCTGTGGCTTTGTCATGGAGTGAAGACACTTCGCTTTCTTCAGCGTGCAGCTACTGGGCTTTGTGCCACGTGGCGGTTTCCATAACGTTTCTGTTGCAGAGCACTTGAAGTTTACTTTGCATGTGATAGGAAGCGGTCTCTTCAGAAGGATTTTAGTAAAATAAGTCATAATCGCCCTCTACTCATGGACACTATCAATTCATTCTCTGAGTGTTTAAGGTCTTCCTAAAATCAAACGTGATAGTTTTGAAGCATAGTCCCACATTTGAACATCCATTAAGAAAAAAGACTTAGGAAAACAACTGCTTTTCTTCCTCCTTCTGTCCGCTCCCCCCCCCATTCTTTTCACTAACGTCTGTAAAACCAATGACATAATCTCTGTCTCTGCATTTGAAATTAGACTCTAACCAGTCAACTTTGAATTTGAGTTTAAAGAGATTATTCTTTTAGATTTGCTAACATTTTCATTTTCTGTAAACACTGTTTTAGTTTATCCAATGATAATGCCATGGTGGCTTTCAAAAAAAAAAAAAAAAAGACTGGGTTATGACCCTTTGTTTTCAAGGACTGTTACGGGCGTTGCAGCCAGTTTTGGTGTCCCGTGTTGACCCAGATTCCCGAAAAAACACAATAAATGAAATAAGAAGGCGAGCGACATCAGGAGGGGAGTGGCCCCAGGTAAGATGCAGCAGCTTGTCATTTATATACGTTGAGAGCTTTTGTATGTCTCTAGACTTAATCATTTGGGTCCACAGAGAGCGAGATATCATGCCATGTGTCCGCACCATAGTAGGTGCATAATAAATAAACCAGTCAGTGTGAAGAAGACCCTGCCCCCAGCGCATACCATCCCCTTTCAGTTATCAGATATTTTCTTTATGGTATAACAAAGGATTCTCTGACTTTACTTTCTATTACATAAAATGAATATTTTATATGATTTAACTCACTTGACTAAAAATATTCTAAGCATTTCAAATCTTTTCTGAGTTATATTTAAGTAGAGCTTTCCGTTCAAGGGGCATATCCAAATAGCCTATAAACCTGTCAGACCTCACCAATGCCCAGCCCGTTCCCTGGGATGCCCTTGTAGGTTAGTACTGCATAAAGCAGGGATGAGTCTGACAAACACCCCAGTGTCTGCCCAGGTGGAAGCACGTGATCTCTAGGGGCCAGTGCTACAGCGGTCGGCCCACCTAGAGTAACGCACAGACGTTCGATTCCCCCACCCTGGAGGCTTTAGAAACCAAGGCAAATGAGGAGTGGCATACAAATGATCGAGGTGGCATTTGGAAAAGTTAGACTTTCTCTTTGGATCCAAGAAAAATGTCTAGGATTAATAGGCAAGAGATAACAAATAGATTTCAGCACTTTTTTTTTTTTTTCATTTTGCAGAACTTTTTCTCTGTCCAGGGGTAAAATGGCCTGATTTGGAAAACTTCTCAGGCCCTGACTCACAGCCACTGGGTGAGGGGAGGAGACTGTAGAATTAATTTAAACATTGGAGCCGTTAGGCTATTTTGAATGCTCCTTCCTCCCTGAGATTTGACTCACTTTGTTAGCATTCCTTGTTAGTAAGCTGTTTGTGGATTTATGCCAAGTAAAACTGTTGGCCATTGTGTCTGCTTGTCACAGGAAACCCATTTTATAAATTAGGGGATGGAATTGTGCCCACTCATTAATTTTTAGCTTGTAGTTTGAGCCAGTGTTTTCCCTCTCTAATTACTATAGATCATGTAGTACTAGTACAGGGATTTGATTTGGTTTTATATACTTAGCAGTTAACTCACGACTAAATTTGAAAAGCTTCAGAAAATCAATCTTGTGTCTTAATTAGTGGAGAAGCTCGAGATGCTTGTATGTCTTTCACGGAGAAAACGTCAAGTAGCACATTAACAGCTAAACTACTTCCTCAGGAAAAACAAAGCGAACTGTGACGTCCACCCCCACATGATGACTGAGCAGGAGGCCGTCCCAGCATTTCCTCCATTGTTCGTTCTCAAGCCATCCCTGAAATATGTACTGGGAGTAAATATCAGATAGCGAGAACACTGTGTCAGAAAGACTTCTTTTAGTTAAGGATGGAACCTTGTCTTATGTCTTCTTTTAAATTTCTTCAGATCACTAATAAAAGCCTCGAAAAACAATTGTAAAGGAAGCAGAAGTAAGCAACATATGCTGTAAATTAAGAACACTATTTATTCTAAGCTTTAACCCTTTCTAATTATTATACTGGTCAAACTGCACTTCTTTTAGAGGAATATGGAACCATCTGATTCCAGTTTTTATTAGATCAGCAGTTAGCGTTTTATTTAATTTTAATTTTTGAAGTATTAGCAGTGTTGATGAAGTCATAGGAGAATAAAGAGGTAATCTATCAATTAGACTGAAATATTAAATTTATTCCTTTTCTCCCAAGATACTAGTTTTCCCAGAAGGTACTTGTACTAATCGCTCCTGTTTGATTACTTTTAAACCAGGTGAGATAAATTAAATTATGTATTGTAACAATATAGTAATGGAGATTTCTCAAATGATTCGAGGATGATGCACAATAGAACTCATGTGCTCCTGGCATTTCTTTTCTGATGAAACCTTTCTGATGCAGTGATTCCACAGAACTTATTCCTGTGTACTACTTTGCTCTATGTTTTGACGTAGCCTTTTCCTTCAGTGGTGTGTGTGCGTGTGTGTGTGTGTGTGTGTGTGTGTGTGTGTGTGTGTCTGTCTGTCTGTCTGTCTGTCTGTGTTAGCTTGTCTGTGTATGTCTCTCTGTGTATGTGTCTGTATGTGTGTCTGTCTGGGTCTATGTGGATCTATGTGTGCGCATGCTCAGAAGTCACTGACATTTTTCTTTTTCCTCCAAGGAACCTCATAGATATCTGGGGTCTTTTGTCATGAAGTGGGCAGCCTACATTAATATCACTCATGTTTTTACATGCCTCCAAAGTTGATCTATTTTTTTTCATCTTAAGAAAGCAGCCCTGAATGTGCCTTTATTTTCATTTGTAACACTTTAGGCTGTGTGTATTGGTAACACTTTAGGCTGTGTATGTTGGTAACACTTTAGGCTGTGT
>CABHPH010150741.1:0-20825 GCA_902168325.1 Peromyscus nudipes
ACACACACACACACACAAATCCAAAACCAAACAAAGGTCTAGAGACATGGCCCAGTGAAAGCATGAAGACTTGAGTTCAGATCCCCAGCACCTGGGTTAAAAAAAATAAATAAAAAGGTGTATAGCAGCATATATATGTAACCACTGCACTAGTGAAGTAGAGATTGGAAGGTCCTAGGGCTGGCTAGCCAGTTAGCCTAGTCAAACCAGTTAATACCAGACTCTATCTCAAAAAATAATGGGGAGCACAGTCAAAGAAAACACCCAATATTGACCTCTGACCTCCACACACATCTTTATATACATTCATATATACATGTGTACACACCCATATGAAAGCACACCCACTTCCATGTGCAAAGCAAAGCAAAATGAAAATCTTACTTGGGACTGGGGGGGGAATGAAGAGAGAACACAGCTGAGCATAGTGTCTAGCTTTGGCGTTGGGCATGAGAGCACCGGATGAGTTGTGCGAGGGCCACTTCCGAAAGATGAAGCAGAGCCTCCACTTCAGACTCCCACTGTGGTGGTGTAAGTTTCCCAGTGAACCTTAGAGTCTTAGGCTCTTTCCTGTTGTTCTTGTCACAACATGGCAGAATCCACATCACAGCCTAGGTGGGCTGCCGGCAGCATGTCCCTGAGTTTCCGAGGCTGGAGATGCCTTCCACACAACTGTGCTAATTTTTCTATGGCATGACTGCAGCTTGTCATCTGATTAGTGGTCCTCAAGTAAGGAGACATTAGGTGACACTGAGATCTGCTGATTATCACCTTTTAAAAACAGTGTGGGAACCTGTAGGTCTTGTCTAAACACATTTTTATATGGTGCTCCTGGGAGTGGATTAACCCTCTCAAAGAACTTCTGATGTGAGTCATTCTAGGGAGGATTGCCTTTGGGGTCACTGGTAGCAGGGCTTCAGCCTGCACCACCACCCCACTTCAACAAGAAGTGAAAGGTTGTTCTAGGCTTCGGTGCTTCCTAGCCATGTTTCAAATCCCTGCTTCGGGGAGGACATTGCCCTTCAGAATGAAGGTGCTCAGCCCTGCCTGAAAACTTTAGACGTGACAGGAGTAGTGGTGCAGGTCTCTGATCCCAGCTTTCCAGAATTCAAGCCAGCCTGGGCTACATAGAGAGACCCTGTCAAGAAAGAGAGAGGGGGAAGAGAGGAGAGGAAGAGAGGGAGGGAAGGAAGACAGACTGGATCTATACCTCAGTTGGTAGAGTGCTTGCTTACCACACACAAACCCCTGGATGCATGGTAAGCAAGAATCCTGAATGCCACGTAACTGGACATAGTGATACAAGCCTGTAATCCCAACATGTGGGAGGTGGAGGCAGGTAGATCAGAAGTTCAAGGTCATCCTGGTATGTGAGACGTGCTCAACATGGGAGAGAAGGATAGGTGTTGATTCTGGAGCTGAGGTGGTAAGGCAGTAGAATGCTGTCAAGGTCTGGTCAAGAGTTCTTAGATAGGCATAGGACATAATAGCATTAGAGAACACATCACTGATGCCCAGTGAGCTGGCCCCACAGAGCAAGGGACAGTGTGATCTAAAAAAAACTAGGAAAGTCTGGGTTCTATCCTCTCTGGCCTTGAGACTCTTCCAACGGAATGGTGGTCCTCAGCAGCTGGTCTGATCAATTTTGTAAAAGAGTATTTTTTTGGCTTTTGGTTTGTTTGTTTTACTGTTTTCCGAGACAGGGTTTCTCTGTGTTTCAGCCCTGGTGGTCCTGGAACTTGCTTTGTAGATAAGGCTGGCCTTGAACTCATAGAGATCCACCTGCCTCTGTCTCCCAAATGCTGGGATCAAAGGCATGCACCACCACTGCCCAGCTTCTTGTTGGGCCATTTTAACAAATTTATTTTTTGCCTTGCTCTCCAAGTTTACTAAACCCCTTCACCTCAGGTTTCCTCATCTGAAAGTGAAGAGGCAGCAGTCTGTAAGCTTGGGCATAGTTGATGAGAAAATAAAACCAAAGAGATGCAGCTCCATTGGTGGAGTGCTTACCTAGCACCAACAAAAACCTGGGTTCAAGCCTTAGCACCCACTAAAGCAGATGGCCCGTAGCTGTCATTCCAGCACTCAGACTGGAGGCAGGAGGATCAGGAGTTCAAGGTCATCCTTAGCTACAAACTGAGTTTGTGGTCAGCCTAAGACACATGAGACCCTGTCTTTCCACAGTGTGTGAGGTAAAAAGACTTTGGGGATTCCAAGTGGGAAGGCGAGTTGGCCTTCTATACTATTGGGATTTTCTGACCTTCCAATTGTGACCTTTGTGACTTCCCCCAGCATTTGACAGTCTTCTCACTGTGGATGTGGCATCTTCCCTGTCTTTCGAGGACAACAGGTACAAGTGAAAGGAAACCCAAACACCAATATCAAACCACTTTCTTTTCAATCCCAGGAAAGACGCAAAAGTCCCGCCCTTGTGCCCCCCCACACAACCTGGCAGCAATATCCCACCCTCTCCAGGCCAGGAGGCCCTGAACTCCCTACTGTGACCCAGCACTCAGAGCCACCTGAACACAGGGTCAAAACTCCCAGAAGCCCAGCTGCCCAGGAGTCCATTTCTAAGGGACGTACCTACTTCTCATATGACCTGCAGTGACAACCACAGACCCAGGGCTTTAGAGCCCCATATTAGGCCTATTAGGGTTTTTGAAACATAGATCCTGAATGAGCCAGGCTTCCATGGAGCCCTGCATGTCCAACAAGTTCCCAGGAGAGGGAACTGTGCAGAATTGCCAGCTGCACTACCAATAGCCAGGTCAAAAGTGTTCTTCTGAAAAGGCTTTATGCTGACTAGTTTTAGTTTCACAGGCTACCTGGCATCTACCACACCCACTCAGTCCTTCCAAAAGCAGCCATCAATGATCACTGGTCAAGGTCAACAAGAGTAGCTGTTCCAACAAAGCCCAATCCCCCATCCCAAAATGCCTAGGGTGGTCCCCAAAGGCATTTTGGTCCCCAAAGGTTTCTGCCACCATGCTGCACACTCCAGGTTTATAGCTGGAGAGTTTCTCTCCGGGTCCCACCAAGCCCCAGCAGTCTGACAGCCCACTTATAAAATAAACACACAGATGCTTATATTATTTAAACTGTTTGGCCTAATGGCTCAGGCTTCTAGCTATCTAGTTCTTACATCTTAAATTAATCCATTTATATTAATCTATACCTTGCCACGTGGCTCGTGGCTTACCGGCATCTTCACATACTGCTTGTCATGACGGCGGTTGGCAGTGTCTCTCTCTGCCTTCCTGTTCTCTCAATTCTCCTCTCTGTTAGTCCCGCCTATACTTCCTGCCTGGACACTGGCCAATCAGTGTTTTATTTATTGACCAATCAGAGCAATTTGACATACAGACCATCCCACAGCACAGGTTGGCCTGGGAGTTTCAAGTGATTCTCTATCTCTATGCCTTTCTCCCGTAGGAGTGCTGAGATTACACCCAGCATGTGGCCTTGTGCTTATAATTTTAACCTAAGGGAATAATCAAGATGTAAGCAAAGATGTAAGTAAGAGAATGTTCAGCTGGGCACAGCGGCATATGTCTATAATCTCAGCATTCAAGAGGTGGAGGCAGGAAGATTGACACAAGTTTGAAAAATCAGCCTGGACTTGTGATTTATTTGTTGTCTTGCAGGGGTGGCCATCTCTCCTCTTGTATGTAAAAAATACTCTTTTACAGCTGAGTGGTGGTGGCATTTCCATCCAAATGGAATCCAAATCCAGATGGCTCACAAACATCTGTAACTCCAGATCCAGGACATCTGACCCCTTCTACTGGTCTCCTTGGGCACACTCACTTGCACATACACACATTCAGATGCAATACACATTAATAATAATAATAATAATAATAATAATAATAATCGCTTTGAAAAAAATTAGGTCTAGGCTGTGCTAGGCAAATACTTGGCCTTAACCCAATCCCCAATCTTTGATTCTAGTTTATTAGGTGATGTCTACAAAACTAGGAGATTAATGAAATGTGATTAACCACAAAGGTTTCCTAGAGGGAGAGTGAAGTCCTGCTGCCACTCCGCAGATCACTGCCATCTGGATGACTGTTTACGCACTGAGCTGTGTGTCTACACGGCTATCAGCTGCTGCTGGCACTTCCTGTTTTAAGCAGAGCTGACTGTAGCCCTTCACCATCACATCCTTTGTTGAGTTATGCCTCAGGAGGGTCTATGCTGCAATCTGCCCACTAGAGAGTCATGACCACCAGTGTCCTAAGCACCAAGGCTTCAGGAGGAGCTGTTATCTTCCCTCAAAGGGCAAAAATCTCAGCACAGGGACTGGGAGGTGGCTCCGTCAGTAACATGCTCACTGTGCAAGGGTAAGAACCCAAATTTAATCTGGTATGGTGGCACGCGTTTGTAATCCTAGCAACTGTGAGATGGGAGGCTGAGGTAGGCAGGTCCCCTTAGCTCATTAGCCAGCCAGCTTAGTCTCGACTAAGTTCCAGGCCAGTAGGAGACTTTGTCTCAAACAAAAATGTTGAAGGAAGGTGCCTGAGGAATGACACCTGTTTGTCCTTTGACACTTTTAATCCAAGCACTGGTATGGCAGAGGCAGGTGGATCTCTGAATTCAAAGCCAGCCTGGTCTACAGAGTGAGTTCCAGGACAGCCAAGGCTACACAGAGAAAATCTGTCTCAAAAAGCCAATAAGAAGAAGAGGAGAAGGAGGAGGAGGAGGAAGGAAGGAAGGAAGGAAGGAAGGAAGGAAGGAAGGAAGGAAGGAAGGAAGGAAGGAAGGAGAACAGCAGCAGCACATACTACGGAACATGCATGGCGCCATTTCTTGAAGCGTGATCCTAATCAGTCTTATCAATAAAAACCCAGAGTCAGATATCGAGGGTGAAAGCTGAAAGATCAGAGAAGCAGAGCAGCAGTCACTAGAGACTTCTTAACCTCTATGAATTCTCAGACAAAATAGGTGCCGGGATCCCGTCTCCACCCACCTTATATTCCTGTCTCCACCTCCCTAGTGCTGTGATTAAAGGTGTGCACCACCACCACCTGACTCTGTTTCTCTTTTAGGCTGGTTCAATCTCCTGTAGCCTAAAGTGGCCTCGTACTCCTGATCTTCCTGCTTCCTCCTCCTAAGTGCTAGGATTAAAGGTGTGTGCCACCACGGCCTGGCCTCTGTGGTTAGCTAGTGGCTAGCTCTGCCCTCTGATCTCCAGGCACAAACACAAACAAAATATACAACAAATTCTCAGTGTAAAACACTGAGGAGTGAGGGGACTGGGAAGTCAGGCTTCAGTGGAGTAGAGGGATGTGGATGGGAAAGGATGGAATCTAAGCTGTGAGACAGATGCTATTTATTTATTTATTTATTTATTTATTTATTTATTTATTTGTTTGTTTGTTTATTTATTTATTTATTTATTATTTGTGTGATTTGACCACAGAGACGAACTGAGACAAATTCCCATTAGTCATTATTGTCACGGAAGCAATTCTATTATAGTTTCCAGGACCTAATCCTAGAGAGGATATTTTGGTTTTGAGATACCAATACTTGAGCTAGTCTGATCATAGAGAGGTCATCTTGGTTTTAGGATACTAAAACTATAACCTGCAAGATCCTAAAAAAGCCGTTTTGGTTTGGGTGATGAGATCCTTGTCTGGCTCTGCTTGGGTCTAGCTTCATGGTTAAGGTTGAGCTTCCGGTGCAGGGTTTGTGCCCATTCTTCCCCAACCAGGCTTGTTTTTGTTGCCGGTGGGGTATGGCCTGAGCTGCTATCTGGTCAGCAAGTATGACTTGTGCTCGTTTTTACTTTGCTTTCCCACCAGTTGGCCATTCTCCAGGCCTCCGATGGGCACTTATTCTAATACTAGAACCTACTTTAATAATAGAACTCCATCTTGATTAGACTCTTGTTATTCACACCTGTCAATGATGCCGTGCAGCTGACAGAGCCTGACATGATCTCTTCATTTCTGAGCTATCTGTATCCACCACACACAGAAATAACAGCGGAATTGAAGGATCCCGTGAGCAAGGATCATGCCTTATTGTGTCTTTGTACTCCCAGTACCCAGCAGAGCAGCCGGCACTCAGGAGGCCAAAAGAACCTTTATTGAGTAATGAATAAGCTGTAACCCTGGAATGTATGCTAATGTCAATACCATAGATTATTGTTTCAGAGCAGACACTATTAACTGCTCATTGACTCATAGAGCAGAGAGACTCACAAAGGAAGGGTCATTCTAGGGGACTGTGTGTGAAAAGACAAGTAGACCAATCATGCATCTTTCCAAGTGCACATTTCAATGCACCCTGAGCTCGCTGCTGGCCTACCCCTCCTGCCTGCCTGCCTGTCTGCCCCCCTTCCCTCCTTTCCCTCCCCCTCTTCCTCCCTTGATCCCTCTCTCTCTTTATCTCCCTCTCCACCTCCCCCATCATTTTCTGTCTTCCACTCCCTTCCTCCATCCCTCCCTTCCTCCATCCCTCCTCCCCACCCCCCACCCCCCACCCCAGTCCCTCTGTTCCTGCCTGCCTGCCTGCCTCTGATTACTCTTTTATCTGTGTCAGAAGCAATCAGCTGACCTCACGAGATGACAGGAGCCAGCTGGGAAATGCTGATGTGACATGCTTCTTCTTGACCCAGAGAATATGCTGGGTAAATTTGCTGGACCAACTTATTGGAATGCCTCAAGGACAGAGGAGGTGTGGGCAGGCAGAGGGAGCTGGTTACAGGGATGATGATTGTAGAATTCAGCCTTTTGCCATTTGTATTAAACAAGACAATGCACTTTTCTTGTGTGCACTTTTCTCTTGTATATGTACATACTAGTGATGGTGTGTGCACTTGTGCATTTTAGTACACTTGTATTGAGGTGATTGTAGAAGCCAGAGGTCCGCATCAATGGCTTTCCACTTTGTTTTTTGAGACCACTGAGCTTGCAGCTCGTTGACTGGGCTAGGCTGGCTGGCCAGTGAGCTTCAGGGGTTTGCCTTTTACCCACCCCCCAGCACTGGGGTTCCAGATACTCGGCTTTTACCTAGGTGCTGGGGACCCAAACTCAGGTCCCCAGGCTTGCACAGCAAGGACTTTACCCACTGAGCCATCTCGCCAGCCCAGAGACAATGCACTTCAATGACTTAACACAATGTATGCCATGGATCACATAAGGAAAAGCACCGTCACTGTCACTATCATGATTATTACTACAAGTATAGAGGCTGAGAGCGGCGGAGACTGCTTCCCTGTCCAGGTGGTGCAGGAGCACACAAGCTAGCCTCTGCACCCTCTTGTGGTGGGGCTTAGACTGGACATCTGTCCTAACTGTGCACTCCCTTTCTGAGAATTAGAAACATGGTTGGCTTGCCCTAATTGTCCTGTTCTCCCCACTGGCCCCCAGCCATGCCACATTCAGTGACCACCTAGAGAGAGCTGTTCCAACCTCAGGGTCTGCCACTGAACAATGTAATGGAAACAGGATTGAACCCCAAAGAGCTGGTTCATTTGGAATTGTCTTCAAGTTAGTTTCCTAGCCTCTGTCTGCCTCGGGAAAGGCTGGATGTGGATGAATCCGAAAGAGGTGGCAGGGTGCCGTCCTACCTGCAGAGCACTTGGTTTTCTGTGGTTCTGACTCATCCTGAAAGTACCGGACCTTGGCCTCTTCTCTGGAAGGTCAATGTCTGCTTGTGTTATGTGGACAAAGTGCATGTGCGGCGTGATTCCATCCTGTGAATATTCGTGAAGAGCTGGTGCTGGAAGAAAAGACTGGACCCAAATGGGTTCATTGGCTGGAGTTACCAGCTACGTCAGTGCAAACCGGGTGGCTTAAAACAGCAGATCCTTCCTCCACACTGCTGGGACTTGAGGCTGGGACCAAGGTGTGGCCCCCGAGGGTCCGGAAAGGCTCTGGTCCGGTAGTTCCACGGATGGTCGTAGTGGAACTCCGGTCTTTAGATGGTTCTCCCATGTGAATATGTCAGTTTGTCACTGTGACAACTGAAAGGACAAGGAAAAGAGCGAAGACCATGACTGGGGGGATGGCTGTGTGGGTGGAGTGCTCACCGTGCGAGTGTGAGGGCTGAGCTCACATTCTCAGCACCCACGGGCATCTGCATTCTGGACATTTTCCTAGATAGTTGGATTTTGCTTGCATTCTGTTTCTCCTGCTCCAGTAAAATGTGGCAAAGGCCTTCAGAAGTGATGGCTTTTTGGTTTTTGAGTTTTTTGTTTTGTTTTGTTTTGTTTTTCTTTTCTTTTCTTTTCTTTCTTCCTTCCTTCCTTCCTTCCTTCCTTCCTTCCTTCCTTCCTTTCTTTCTTTCTTTCTTTCTTTCTTTCTTTCTTTTTTTTGTGGTTTTTCGAGACAGGGTTTCTCTGTGTAGCTTTGGCACCTTTCCTGGATCTCACTCTGTAGTCCAGATTGACCTCTAACTCACAGAGATCCACCTGGCTCTGCCTCCCGAGTGCTGGGATTAAACTGATGGTTTTAACAGTGGTTCTCAAACTGTGGGTCAAGACCCCTTGGGGGTCAAATGACCCTTTCATAGGGGTCACATATCAGATATACTGCATGTCAGATATTTACATTATGATTCATAACAGTAGAAAAATTACAGTTATGAAGTAGCAATGAAATAATTTTATGGTCGGAGGGGGGTCACCACAGCATGAGGAACTGTATTAAGGGTTGCAGCATTAGGAAGGTTGAGAGTCACTGGTTTAAGATATCAGCACTTGTCAGGGCATATCTGCCTGGTAACCTTTTCAGCAGCCTGATGGTAAGTGAGGGTTCTTGTGGTCAAAGTGTCAAAAGTGGAACTCAGGGCCATCTTAATACTCATGGCCAGTGCAAAGCCAAGGCGGATCTCAGCTCCTCACTGCTGATTCTCTGTACAGTTTAGAAACTTACCTGACCTGCTGTCCAAGCAAAAACAAACCATTTGTTCCACAAATGTTTATTAGAGGAGACAAGCAAAGTCTCCAACTCTCAAAACCAAACAATTTAGTCAGAGGAAAAGTCAACCCAGGAGGAGAGTCTAGCGAAGGCAAGGGCTGCTGAGGACAGGGTCTCCCTCAACCAGGCTGGATCAAGACCAGACAAGACAGAGAGGAGAGAATCCACTCCAGGGACTGCAGACCCTTGCAACATGCGGCATAGCGAACAGAGCGACGCAAAGCTGGCTGTCTCTATCTCTTTGTTTATTTGTTTGGTGGGTTGAGACTCTGTCTCTTTCTATAGCACAGGCTGCCTGGAGCTTATTATGTAACCCAGGCTAGCATTGAACTCACAGCTATCCTCCTGTCTCAGCTTCCTGAGTGCTGGGTTTACAGGTGTAAACCACCATACTCAGCTGTTTCTTAGGTCTTGGCTCCTATGGTTGCCCCCAAAACACCTGCATTCAAACCTCTGAACTGGCCTCCCTCAAAGCCTGACCTGCAGCTACCCTGCCCATTAATCCCATTCGATGAACCAGAGGGTGACTAGTCTTAGGGGCTGTTGGACACGAGATGGCTGCTCATGAGGACCTTAGGAAGGATATGAAGGATGGTTTCCAGGACAGATGTAGCTGGTTTCAGGTACAAAACTGACAGGCCATTCATCTCCTTGACTGACGATCGGTTTAGGATGTTTGCCTGAAGCTGTTCTGCTTGGAGATCTGGTCAGTTTTCATTTTGTTTGATTTTATAGACTTATATTATTACTGAGACAGAGTGTCACCATATGGACCAGGCTGACCTTGAACTTGTGATCCATTGTTGTGACCTGTGAACTTGTGAGCCTCATCCTACTGAGTATTAGGATTACAGGCATGGGTCACCACTCCCAGCTTGGTTTCTGTCTTGAAGGCAGCGTCTGGCTTTCTCTGAGGTCACAACCCACACCTTCACTTGGCTTGTATGCTTGGTGCTCGTGGGACTAGGTGCTACCTCTTTCCCTGAGTGACCTTGGGTCTTTAGATCTGCTTCCAGTGTCACTTTATACACACGAGGTTTCTTGAGGCCACCTCTCACAGGTTGGTGGGTCGGTCTCAGACTGCATCAGAGGCTCTTGAAGGGAGTGTTAGGCCTAGTCTCCTGGGCTTCCCTCGGGTGTCTCTGGGGTGGAACAGCAGACTGTATTTCTAAGAAAGTTCCTGGGTGCTGATCCCCTGTTCAGGACCCATCAGAGAACCACGGGACAGTCTAGCATCACATTCGTTGGCTCATTCCTGCAGGGGATACTGACTCTAATCACATACTTTTCAGTTCTGCCTAGGAGCTCAGCTGTGAATACTAGGTACCCCGTCCGAGGTGGCTGCTATCCTTGGAGGGAAACGGGGATGTTGAGCCTTCTAAGTTGGGCAGTTACAAAAGACAGTTATGAAGAACAGAGGAAGGGAAGTATGGAATTGGTTCATGGGGCTCGACAAACAGTGGCATCCAAGATGACACATGAAGGAAAGGGGGTGAGGAGGGGAGGAGGGGAAGAAGGGAGGACCTGGCTTTTCTGGTTCAGTTTTTTTCCATGCTCAACATTTTTTTTTTGTTTTTGTTTTTGTTTTTCAAGACAGAGTTTCTCTGTTTAGTCCTTGTTGTCCTGGAACTCAATTTGTAGACCAGGCTGGCCTCAAACTCAGATATCTGCCTGCCTCTGCCTCCTGAGTGTTGGGATTAAAGGCATGTGCCACCACTGCCCGGTGGCTCAATATTTTTTACTCTGAAAAATATGGTTCAGGTTAGCTCATAGATCGGGGGCTTGGGAGTTCACCCTGTCCTCAGTGACAGAAAAGGTGACTGTATGGGGGTGTAGGTAGGTAGAGGGTGGAGCCTGACTGGGGTCTGAAATATTTACAATACTACTGATGGGAGACAGATCTGTCTGTGGCAGGAGGAGAGGGGACTGGCCAGGCGAAGGCCCATTTGTCTTCTTGTCCAAAGCACTGTAGCCATTGGGGGCAGGCTGTTAGTTTCAAACAATTAGCTCACTTGTCTTGAATGCATCTTTGGGGTCAGCCGGCAGAGTGTGGACTCATCAACACTTAAGTGCTGGGTAGCTTTAAGTGTCAACCTGACACACCTAGAATGGCCTGGGAAGAGAGTCTCTCAATGAGGGATCACTTACATTGGGTTGGCATCTCTCTGTGTGTGGTGGTGGTGGTGTTAATGTGGGAAGACTTAGTCCACTGTGGGCAGCACCACTTCCTAGGCAAAGAGTCCTGGACTGTATAAGAGGAAGAAGCTAGCTGAAAGCAAGTGAGCACACATCTCTGCGTTTACTCTCTGTGCTCTTGACTGTGGATGTGGTGCTCTATGTTCCTGCCTTGACTCCCCCACAATAATGGACGGTAACTGGGAATGGCAAGCCAAACACGTGCCTCCTCCCCTACACTGCTTTTGAAACTAGAACAACTCACCAAGGCCTGCTGGGAAACGGATACATGTTGGTCCAGGGATGCAGCTCTGTGACCAACATGCAGCTAAGCAGAGTGCCTACTTAGCATGGACAAGCTCCAGAGCTTCCCTCTCCGCCCCTCAAGTAAACAACATCAACAACAAATGGGAAACAGGCGTGTGTTGTGTGGCTTGGGCGTCGGCCGCAGCCTCTTTTTAAGTGAGGACAACCTTCCAGCGGGACCGGGTTAGCCCCTCTTGCAAGCACGGGCTATCATGATGGATGCAGGTACATGCCTTCCTCATGATGGATGCAGGTGCATGCCTTCCTCATGATGGATGCAGGTGCATGCCTTCCTCATGATGGATGCAGGTGCATGCCTTCCTCATGATGGATGCAGGTACATGCCTTCCACACTAACCAGCTTCTCCATCATATGATGTCTTTTCCAGGCCCAGCTGTCTCAGGCCCTAAATGGGGTTTCAGATAAGGCCAAAGAGGCGAAGGAGTTTCTGGTTCAGCTCAAGAACATACTGCAGCAGATCCAGGTGAGCAGACTCTGGTGCTGGACAGACAGTGTGAGCTGTTTGGTCAAATACACAGAGAAAAGGGAGGCCTGGTCTTGGGACAAGTGATTTTCAGCAATGATTTTTTTTTTTTTAGAGGGTTGACCTGTCTGGTTGTATAGTCCTGGGTGCTGAAAGTGCCACTCTCAGCCCGTTGACATGCAGGTAACATCTTTTGGACTTAGACATGCCTGTGTAACCAGTGCAGCAAAACAGAAACACCTCGTTCCCTAAGCAAATGTGTTATCTGAGTGTCTGTGCTATGTCCCACACTGAGCCTGAAAAACACACAGAAATCAGTGCGTCTCACTTCAGTGAGCTATGGGCAAGGGAGAGAGAGTTCACCCGTGTGCACACGCAGAAGGGTCCACCTGCACAGAGGAAAGCCCGGAGCATTTCCAAGCCTTGCCAGAGGAAAGGCATAGGAAAGCCCGGAGCATTTCCAAACCTTGCCAGAGGAAAGGACTAAGCGCCCTGAACCTTTCTTCTTTACCCCCCTCTTTCTCCCCTACCTTTCCCCCTCCTTTAAACAATTATTGTTATTACTATTATCTTTATTGTTTATACAGGGTCTTATTACAAAGCCCAAGCTGACCTTAGTCTTAAAAGTGCTAAGATGACAGGCAGGTGACGCCCACCCTGCCTGATTCCCACGGGGAGTCTCGAGTCACAGGGCTCTGGTGTTCCATGAACACAAGATGTATTCGTTTTCTCTGAATGTCACCGTAAGAGATCAGAGATGGAGCGGAGGCAGCAACAGAAATGGATTCAGTCCAGAGGCTGCAAGCCCAAGGTCACCTAGCTCTTCCCGAGGCCTCTCTGCCTGGCTTGCAGATGGTAGTACTCCCCATGTCCTCATGGGGCTGTCTCTCTGTGTGTGTCTGTGTCCTGATTTCTTCTTCTTATAAGGACACCGTTTGGATTGGACTGGGGCCACCCTGATGGCCTCATTTTAACTTCTGGCTTCAATCACAGCCACACTGTGTGGTCCTGGGGCTTATGATTCAGAATATGATCCAGGGGGACAATTTAGAATCTACCCAGATCCTGGAGACCTGGAAACTGAGGCAGATGGACTCACACTCTTTTGTTTGCTTTACTTTTTCTGATTATAAAAACAAAGTGTATGGTACAGAGATCTTAGAGAGTACAGAAGACAGAGCTGAAAAAAAGCTCACCAGCGTCCCTCATCTGAGGTGACTGTGCTTGTCACATACACACATCTGTACGTACATACGCATACAACCACACACACACATATATGTATACACACATATAGATACTCAGTCACACATATGCACACACATATACACATACACTCATTGTATATGGGATTATTCTGTGAACAACTAATGTCCCGTTTTCTTTCTTCCTCTTCTCCCTCCTTCCCCCCTTTTTAAAGACAAAGTCCCTGGGCTAGCCTTCAGGTCAAGCTCTTCCTGCCGCCGCCTCTCAGGGGCTGGGATGACAGGCACGCCACACCTCACCCAGGCTTTTTCCCTTTCACCCATCTCTCATGATCGCTTTTCCATGGCACTAACAATGTTCTACGAACAGACCACAGGCTGTTTCACCGTGTGGCTGTGTCACGGTTCGTGGAACCCTTCCTTGATGCACACTCACGATTCATGCTGCCCCCGACTTAGAAACAGTATCGAGAGCTCTGAGAAGAGCTGTCTCCTCTGGACCGCAGAGGCCAGCCCCTCCTCATCACAGTTCTCTGCTTCCCCAGGAAAATGGATTGGACTATGAAGCTTGCCTGGTGGCACAGTGTGATGCCCTGGTGGATGCACTGACCCGGCAGAAAGCCAAGCTGCTCACCAAGGTGACCAAAGAGAGGGAGCACAAACTGAAGGTAAGAACTGAGTGACCTGGTCCTCTACTCCTATGATGTCACCTGCAGCCAACAGAGGGCGGCACTGCCTTACCCACAGGATGGTCCTTAGGTGAGTGAGTGGACGTGGCTGGGAGGCCCTGAGTTGGCTGGTTCAGTTACACTCAGGAGTCAGGGAGTACTCTCAAGCAGTCTCCAAAGCCAGGTGCCCCACAGCATCCTGCTGTCTTCAGAGCAGTCTCCCCTCTCCCACCTGCTCTGGGCTCCTGTGTCTGGTGGGTGGGTGGGGCCTTCTCTCATCTTGCCCAGCAGGTGTGGACAGCGACAGAAACAGTCTCAGGTCTCCAGCACTGTCTCCTTCTTCAGACTCTTACATCATCTCATTTATCCATAATCAGCAATGGTGTGTGTGGCCAGGCTCTGCTAAGGGACATTGAGTCATGTCCCTTATGAAGCACTAAGTTCCTGGCTCAGGCAGAAGCTGAGAATGACCCGAAGTGGTTCCAAGGAGCCAGAGACATCTAAGTGAATTAGAAAACACTTGCTTTCCTTTTAGAGAGGGTCTTGTGTGGCCCAGGCTGGCCTCAAATTTGCTATGTAGCTGAGAATGACCTTGAACTCCTGATCCTCCTGCCTCCACCTCCCAAGTTCTGGGATTCTAGGCATGTATATCATGCTTGGACAGATTACCCAGAGCTTCAGCCATACTGGACAAGGCACTCTACCAACTGAACTACATCTCCATCTCAGAAAACACTATTTTAGTTTATCTCTTTGTTTTTTGAGATAGGGGCTTGCTATGTATCCTTGCTGGTCATAAACCATCAAACTCAGTGTATAACCCAGACTTCCTGAGTACCACAACCCCCTCAGAAAACATTACTTTTAAGAGAGAAGGTTGTGTGTTGGAAGAGAACCATGTGTCCTGGGAAGGGGGTATGGAGAAACCCACTAAGTTATCCCTGACCAGACAGAAAGCTGGCCACATCACAGGGTGGGTTGTACATCATTCCCTTTGTGTGTCTGACTTCCCAGAGCTCAGGAAGCTTTGCTGTGCTGGAAGGGGCCCACTGATTCCCCAGTGATGACTCCACAAATCAGGAGCTGAGTAGAGTGCTGGCTGTGAGGTGGGGCAAATCAACAGCGCCCTTCCCAGCCGCCCAGGCACCCACTCACACACTGTTGTTGTAACCAACTATTTTTCCCCACAAGGGGTTCTTCAGAGCTCTCTCTCTCCATTGCAGATGGTTTGGGACCAGATCAATCACTGCACGCTGAAGCTGCGCCAGTCCACAGGCCTGATGGAGTACTGCCTGGAGGTGATCAAGGAGGATGACCCCTCTGGCTTCCTGCAGGTGAGCAGCCCCTGGAGGACTACTGCAGGCAGGATCCTTCAGCTCCGCCCATGCTCCCTGCTCTTCCTGAACCAGGTCTCTCTCTAGGCTCTGTCCCTCCCTGGCTGGGACTTGAATAGCTTCTCCTTTGCTCTGTGAGGCCAGAATACCTGGGCTGTCATCATGGCTCTGACCCTCACTTGCAATAATCCTGATTCTGCACCAGCCAGTAAACAAGAAGTCAAAGAGGCATCATCTCTAGGGACTAAACGCCATGCTCCAGTATCTCCCCAGTAATGGGAAGACACAGTCTTGCCACATGAGCTTGGCAAACTGCACAGAGAGAGGTGGAGGGCAGGATCCACCTTCCCCAAGAGATGGTACAGCCTTGTCAGGGCCACTTCTCCAGCAGCATTCAGGCTAACTTGGGGACATTCATTCTCAGGAACGTGGTCACGTGTTAACCTACCTGTGGGAGAAGCATGCGTCCCATTGTTTACTCTCCAGGAAGGCTGCAGGAGGGGCTGAAGAGACGGCTCAGTGATTAAGAGCACTTGTTGCTCTTGCAGAAGACCTGGCTTTGGGTCCTAGCACCCATATGGTGCTTCACAGTGACTTGTAACTCTAGTTTCTGGGGATCTCATGCCCTTTTCTAACAGACATGCATGCAGGCAAAACATCCATACATGTAAGATAAAGATGAATCTAAAAAGAAAAGAAAATGAGGAGGAGGAGGAGAAGGAGAAGGGTACATATCATGGCTCTTCAGTAACATGTGCCCAGGTCTCAGAAGCAGATTTTGCAGCAAAGGAAGGCAGAGCCACAGGCGTGACACAGGGAGTCAGGTTTTGCAGCAGAAACTGTGGAATAGCTGGGAAGGGACACAGTAGGAGGACATGGACATGGGCTTCAAAACCTGGGGACATAGGAAGCACTTCCTTCACACCAGGAACAAATTGCTAGTATATTTCACTTTGCAAAGTGAGAGGGCTGGCCAAACAGATGTATGGAGGGAGTGTGTTTGCCTATCTCAAAAAAGCACCGTGACTTTGGGCCACCTTAAAAAACATAACAAACAAACAAACAAATATCCCTGGTGGTTCTTCACATTAACATGATCATAAAAATAAAAAACATATAAAACTACATTAACATGATCATGTGGTTGACCTGTGGCTGAAACAACACAGCTTGTCTGGGTGGTTGAGCTCACTTAAGCTTGGCCATGGCTCACAGGTCCAGGCTCAGTCCACCTCTTCTCTTCAATGAGCTATAGACAAAGCTGAGCCCTTCCTCATAAAGGCTGGCAGCTCTTCCTCTGCAAACCCAAACCTTCTTTCTGTGCTCCCTTTAAGATCTCAGATGCCCTGATCAAGCGCGTGCAGGTGTCTCAGGAGCAGTGGGTCAAAGGTGCCCTGGAGCCCAAAGTGTCTGCGGAATTTGACCTGACTCTGGACAGCGAGCCGCTGCTGCAAGCCATCCACCAGCTGGATTTCGTCCAGATGAAATGTAGGGGTGAGCCGTGGTCGGACCCATTTAGTGATGCTGCCTCCCCAAGAGGCACACAGGCCAAGTGCAGCTTGATGGTGGCAAGAGCCTGTCATGCAGAATGGCAGAGGAAAGGGTGAAGATCCCAGGTCCTAGCCAGGATGGGAGAACTGAACCTGAACTCCCTTTCCTAGACCAAGGATCAAGGACAGAAAGCAGAATGAATGGGGCAGCGTCATCATGTCCTGCGCTGCCCAGGGGCTCAGGTTGCAGATATGAGCAAGGCTGCAGATTCCCACCCAGACTGCACTTGCGGGCTAGAGAAGCAGCAATTCAGGAGCCCGCTGATGTTAGCAGCAGGTGCCAGGGAGAAAGGGCAGAGGGGTTGTGTGGATGTCAGGGTGTATTCTTAGGTGAGGAGGAGGAGGAGAAGGGGGAGGGGCAAGAAAGAACAAAGGGGAAGGGGAGAAGCCAGGTATGGTGATGCACCTGTAATCCTAATAAGGGAGAGGAGGAGAGGGAGAGGAGGAAGAAAAGAATAAAGGAGGAGGAGAGTGATGAGGAGGGAGAAAAGGAGAGGAAGAAGAGAAGAAGTGAGGAGAAAAGAAGGAAGGAAAAAGGAGGAGGGAGGAGAGGAAGTAGAGAAGGAGGTGAGGAGGAAGGAGCCTGGGGGAAGAGGAGGAGGAGGGAAGGAAAAGGGGGCAGGGAGAAAAGAGACAATGAGAAGGGGGAGGGAGATAGGAGGAGGAAGAAGAGGAGGAAGGCAGGAGAAGAGGAGGAAGGAAACAAAGGATGGAGGGGGAAGGGAAGAGGACAGGAAGCAGGGGCAACAGGGGAAGAGCTTTACAGGTGGCAGAGGGTGACAGAGGGTGTCAAGTGCCAAGGCCCCAAGGCAGGAACAAGCTTCTGTCCCGAGAAGAGGGAGAGCAGAATGGACCAGTGGAGGATGGTGAGAACTGGGTTCCAGGAGCCAGCAGGAACCCACAGCCAAGAATCAGTGAAACTCGCACAGCTTGGTAGTCCCCGAACTCACAGAAGATGGCCAGAACTGCACTCCTGTCCTACGCGCCACCTTCCCCAAGATGCCCAAGGTTCACCCGGAGGGGAAGACAGACAGTGTGACTTTAGGGGAGCCCTGTCACTGACCTCAGGCCATCCCGAGACTCACTCCCTTACAACTTGCACCTGAGGAAGGTTTGGAAATTCCACCTGCCCCAGGTGTAAATGAGACAGTGGCAAGGAGCAGGCATCTGGTGGGGACTGGGAGAGGAAGCTGTGACTGGGGAAGACAGTCCCGGAAAGTGGGGGCTCCAGGACGAAACACTTGGGGGTGTAGATGCTGAAGTTTAGGGTGTGGGAGATGAAGGAGTGAGAGGGTGCCAAGGGTCTCCTTCAGCCAAGTGGAGGGAGAGATGGGCTGAGCCAAATGCCTGTTGTTGACACAGACTCCCCTTCCTGGGTAGTCAGCCAAGCCTGGACAGACGATAAGCTCATTCTGAGCCAAAATGAAACTCGCAGGCTTATAGAACAAAGTCTCGCCGTTTTCCCTTCCAAATCAGGCCAGAGTGGCCAGTGTCACCTTCCAGACCCTCTTGAGCCCAAGCAGAGCTGGGACATATTCCGGTTCTCCTGCTTGCCTTTAGCGAGCTCAGAGCATGCCTGTTTCAGTCCCTTGCTCCATGGGGTGGCTACCCAGCCCTCTGAAGTTGTGTCTGGTGCCATGGTCAAGGCCCCAGACCTGGTGAAGCTTCCATCAAGGTTTCAACTGCCTGTGCATTTTGTTCCTCATCCACGTCACTCATCTTTGTGTCACACCTGAGATGATCAACTTGTAAAAGATTTATCTGGGTGCACGGTTTTAGAAGTTTTAGTCTGTGGTTGGCCTGTGGCTTTGGGCCTGTGGTGGGCATGCCATGGTAGAGCCCAGGCCCTCGTCCTGTGGCCAGGAAGCAGAAAGGAGAAAGAAAAAAGAGCTAGGGTCTCGCCATCTCCTTCATGGGCACACCACCAATGTGCCCACTCGTTCTCACCTCTTAAAGGCTTTACCACCTCCCAATAGTGGCATCCTGTGGAGCAAGCCTTTAACACATAGGCCTTGGAAGGACATTAAGATTGAAGTCACAGTACCTCCATTCCCAGCTCAAGTGTAAGCGGTGGCAGGCTGGCTCTCACTTGGTTTCCTGCGCTGCCAGCTGCCATCTGAGCCCATGCAGGTGACTCTGCAGCATGTCCAGTATGGACTGTGCTGAGGTCATTTGGGTGTGCCTCATGGCCTGGGAGCCAACACCAGGGCTCTTGGTGGCAAGATGGAAAAGAGGACTTCCCTCCTCAGGGCACAGGTCCCAAGGGTTTGGATGGCTCGGGGGTGGATTGGGGCAGGAAGGAGGGTGCTGTGTGCTGACCAGAATGATCCTTGTCACAGTGCCACCTGTACCCTTGCTGCAGCTGGAGAAGTGCTGCACCCGCAATAACAGCGTCACCCTGGCCTGGAGGACACCACCCTTCACCCACAGCCCTGCTGACGGCTACATCCTGGAGCTGGACGATGGTGATGGGGGGCAGTTCCGGGTGAGCTAGACGCTGCTGTTCAGGGGGCAGTTTCCAGTGAGGCCTGCTGAGGCCTGCTGGTCTGGAGGGCAGTTGCAGGTGAGGCCTGCTGTTGTTTGAGAACCCTAATGCGCAGGCCCAGACAGGACTGCTGTCTTGTGAGGCTGCTCTTAACCCTGTCGTTACCCTAAGACAAGCACCATGACTACAAAGACAAAGAAAGTCTGCCAGCCTGGGCTTTTCGGAGAGAGCACTTCCCATGTAGTAGTTGTGGCCACAGCCTCAGGGAGAGGTGTCCATCAGAGAAGTCTGGGTGATATTTCTAGGAACCACACAGATATGAGCTGACAGCTTAGGGAGTGCACTGCCTACATGTGTACACTTTCCACAGGCTAGTCCACATCTTAAATACCTCCCACACAATTCTTGGCTGCCTTAGTCTGGCTTTGATGCTAGGGTGGTTGGGTGGGCTCCTGTCTTGGAAGCATGTTCCTGCAGTGGAAGGTGTTCTCTTGGGCCGTTCAGAACCTAGAAAGCTGCTGGCTCACGAAGACACATGAAAAAGAATGCTAAATACGTGTGGTGAGTCGTGCTTGGCATCCCAGCCCTGAGAGGCTAGGGCAGAAGGATTGAGCGTTTGAAAGCAGCTTGGGCTACAGAGTAACATCTTGTTTCAAACAAACCAATACATACTGACTGGGGCAGAGTAGGACAATGGAAACTTGGAAGTGAATGGGGAATAAAGTAAAGACCCTAGAAAATGAGAATCAAGGTCCAGTACAAGGAAGCTCGCTGTCTTGGAGAACCAGAGACCAAGCAGAGTCAGGATGTCAGGGAGCAGAAGATGCTGCTCTCAGGGGCAGGAGGGTTTGTTAGGTGTCCCCCTTGGCTTCTGGCAGGGCTGATAGTGGAGGCAGGGAAGTCTCAGGCAACATCCTAGCTAGCTTCACACCTGCAACCCCATCCTCCCAGGACCCCATTCCTCTTACAGCATCCCAGACAGAGGGGCCAGCAATTTGAGAGGAAGGGGCAAAGCCTGGCCCCACCAGGATGACTAGCCTGGGTTAGAACACCTCTCATCTGGTACTTCTGTAGATGTAAGGGCACGTCTGGTGTTGATGTGCACCTCAGGGGAACTTCCGGAAGTTCTGAGGTGAAATGAATATCCTTGGCTCTTTCAGGAAGTGTATGTTGGCAAGGAGACCCTGTGCACCATTGACGGGCTTCACTTTAACAGCACCTACAATGCCAGAGTCAAAGCCTTCAACTCCTCTGGTGTCGGGCCCTACAGCAAGACTGTGGTCCTGCAGACCTCTGATGGTGAGCAATCCTCAGCTGTGCGGTCAGAGGTCAGAGTAACACCTCATTTCCCACGTTCTGAGGGTGGTGGGGGTGAGCAGAAGACGGTGCCACCATCTAATGGGGCTTGAGGTTTGTGACTTGGCCACATCACCTCTTTGTGTTTCAATCTCCTAGCTACAAGGTGGGCCATGGATAGCCATTTCCTCCGTCACTTCTAACAGAGCCTGCATCATTGGGGAGATGCTAGGACTCCGGGCTCCAGGAAATGGACCTGGATGTGGGGCCAGGCAGCCTGCCTGTCTGTGCTTCTTAGCAAGGCTGGATCAATGGAATAGAAACTTGGAGGAATACAGAGCAGGGAGAGAGAGAGAGAGAGAGAGAGAGAGAGAGAGAGAGAGAGAGA
>CABHPH010150741.1:20925-50920 GCA_902168325.1 Peromyscus nudipes
AGAGAGAGAGAGAGAGAGAGAGAGAGAGAGAGAGAAAGAAAGAACGAGCACCTGTGTGTTAGGTTTCTATTGCTGTGATAAATAAAGACTATGACCAAAACCAACTTGTGGAGGGAAGGGTTTATTTCATCTTAGAACTCTCAGGTCACAGTCCATCACTGAGGGAAGTCAGGGCAGGAACCTGGAGGCAGAAACTGATGCAAAAGCCATGGAGGAGTGCTGCTTACTGGCTTATTCCTCATGGCTTGCTCTGTGAGTGTGTGAGAGTGTGTGTGTGCATCCCACAAAGACCACTGGCCACAGTGAATCAACTCTGATAGCAGCAAGTGAGTCTATCAATTACCTTGACTCAACAGCAAAATTTGTGCGTATGTGTGTTGGGGGCGGGGGTGGTGGTGATGGTGGTGTGGGAGAGAAGGAGGGAGGGAGGGAGAGGAAGAGAGAGAGGGAAGAGGAAGAGATTGTTTGACCTTGTTTGTTTTGACTTCTTCCTTTGCAGTGGCCTGGTTCACTTTTGACCCCAACTCTGGCCACCGGGACATCATCTTGTCCAATGACAACCAGACAGCCACCTGCAGCAGCTATGATGACCGGGTGGTGCTAGGCACAGCTGCATTCTCCAAAGGTGTGCACTACTGGGAGCTGCATGTGGACCGGTATGACAACCACCCAGACCCTGCCTTCGGGGTGGCCAGGGCCAGCGTAGTCAAGGACATGATGCTGGGCAAGGACGACAAGGCCTGGGCCATGTACGTGGACAACAACCGCAGCTGGTTTATGCACTGTAACTCCCACACCAACAGGTGCGCAGCCACCCTGCCCTCCAAGGATTCAGGGGTTGGGGATAAGCGTCTTGCAGACCAGTGTCCCTTTGATTGTCCCCAAGTGTTGAGAGAGGAGCTGTTTTTAGGGACTTTATACTCTGGTTCCGGGAGGCTTGGACAATGACTGGGAGAAGTAAACCATTTGCCTGCAGCATAAATGGAAGGTCTTGATGGCAGGAACAGCTCTGGCCCAGTCCCCAGCTGGCCTCACAGTGGCTTCTGCTGGGAGCCTAATTTGTGGTTTTCTTACTAGTCCTGCTCCAATTATCTTTACAATCATCAAGCTAAGCCCGAGTCACTGCACAGAGCTAATGGGAGGCTTGTTTCCCACAGAGGGAGCAGAAGTCATTGCCATGGCTGGTGGTTTGCCTGGAATGACCCTGTCACTGCCCTGGGGAAAAAGGAACTTCAGTCTCAAGGAGCTGACCTCACTGGTGGGGTTGGTCCGTCCCTGGGGTGCTTGTGTTCTTGGTGCCCTGGTTGCTCTTACAGAAAGAGCTGAGTAACCCAGCTCCTCCCACAGGAAAGCCAGGTCTAGTTTGTCCAGGAACTTGCCTGAGGACCCTCAGGTCCCTACCTGACCACTCTTTTATTTTATTTTATTTTTTTGGTTTTTCGAGACAGGGTTTCTCTGTGTAGTTTTGGTGCCTGTCCTGGATCTCGCTCTGTAGACCAGGCTGGCCTTGAACTCACAGAGATATCCGCCTGCCCCTGCCTCCCAAGTGCTGGGATTAAAGGCGTGCGCCACCACTGCCCAGCTCTGACCACCCTTCTTTTCACCACTATCTTTCTCCTCTCCAAAGGCTTATGGGAAGGGCAGTGGCTATCCCTCTGGACTCTCTAGCTGGGCTATAGAAGTGACCAGGCACTACAGGTTGACCAAGTAAAGCAGTCTGGCCAGGTACTTCAGACTAAGTGGTGTAGGTTAAGCAAGTGATACAGACTGACCTGGTGATGCAGACCGACCAGGTGGTACAGGCTGCTGAGTAGGTGTTGAAGGCTAACCAGGTGGCACATGCCAGGTGGTACAGGATGACCAGGTGGTGCAGGCTGACCTGGCAATGCACACTGACCAGGTGCTGTGGATTTCCTGGGTGCTATAAGCTCACTTCCCTCCACTTCTAACCCAAGGGGCCAAGACCACCCTGGCCTACCAGTTCCATGTCTGTGTGCTTGAGCCGACATCCACCTGGACACTCTGTGATGACTGCAGTAATGACCTCAAGCTTACATTAGGTGCTGACTCTGCTTGATACTGTAGGATGCGTGGGGGCTACCAGAGCACCCTTAATCCTTACAAAAGCCCGATCTCTGTTGCAGATTATGAGGCAAGTTTAGGCAGGCTGGACTTCGTTCAGACCCAGGGAGAATAAGAGGTGCTGTTAGGATTTAAAGAGGACATCAGTGGAGTCTCCTATGGTGAGAACTCCCCAATCCCCAGGGCACAGGCTGTCATATTCCCTAAATGCTCTGGAGCCCATGCCAGGCAGTCCCTTGGCTTCCCAGTAGAGGATCAGAAGGAACATGAGAGACAAAAGATAGCAGAGGGAAGAACTACACCTGTGTGTACTCCTCCATGTCCCAGGGTGGGGCAAATCCGGGTGACCTTCCTTCCAGAAGAAGCTTGACACTGCTCCCAGACATGACCTTGATGCTAGGGGGTGGTTGTGTGGAAAGCTGGCAGGTCAGACTTGTCACCACTGCCACCTGGTGTCTAGTATTAGAAGTGCAGTGACTGTCCAGTTCTGGTTTCCCTTCCCATCTGTTGGAACCTTCTGCACGGAGCCCTAAGGCACCGCCAGGACACCTGCCCTCTTCAGGAGCATCCTCCTCTCGGTCAGTCCACCAGGTCCTTCTAAGACTTCATGTCAGGAGCTCTTCTCACTTCTCACCTCTGCCCCTGGCTCAATCCTAACCGAGGACTCACAGTTTCCTCCCAGAGCTGAGCAAGGTTGATGCTAAGGGAGCCCCTAGTTGATGAAGGGAAAGTCTGTTGAAGGGCACAGAGGCTTCAATGTGAGGTCTTCCAGGTCCATCACTTGAAGTTCCTCCCCGCCCGAAGATAGACTTTTACCATCCCAGAAATGTCCTAGTCCCAACATTTGTCAAGTGCTCCAAAACTAGCATGGTCACCTGTGGAGTGGTGACTCAGGGGACTTGATTCCCAGTTCAGCATGCATCTCCCATCACACGCTGCCAGTCCCCTGGGAAAGTTCTGTGTAGGTGAACTGAAGGGGCACGTCCTTTCCAAATGTCTCTGGGCCTTGAGATCTGCATCTCCATCTGGCTCAGTATCATCACGAGACTAAAAAAGGAAAGATGACCCATCGCTTCTCTTCTGTACTCATGCTTGGTGCCTTGTGGTTTCAGGAGGGATCCACCCAGCCAAACTCTCGTTCCCTGGTGTGTAGGTCTCAGACACTATGGATAAGAAGGGGCTAAGCAACTTGGTCCCTCAGGGTTGTCTTCTCTTGTGTCTGACATACACACACACACCCTTGGAGGCTGATTTTGAATGAGGATGTTACCAACATCCTTGGGGTATTCTGAGTTACTGTGATATCATAAGCTGGATGTGGTAACAGGTTTCCCTGGCTTATCTTCCCAGGACTGAAGGCGGTGTGTGCAAGGGGGCCACTGTGGGCGTGCTGCTGGACCTGAACAAGCACACACTGACGTTCTTCATCAATGGGCAGCAGCAGGGCCCCACAGCCTTCAGTCATGTGGATGGGGTCTTCATGCCTGCTCTCAGCCTCAACCGAAATGTGCAGGTATACTCCGAGCCCAGTCCCTGCAACTTGTCTGCTTCCTGAACAGTGTACACTGTCACGAAACTGGGCACCTATTTGCTAGACAGGCAATTTGCCTGCTGGCCTCTCTGAGCATCCCTGGAGGGGGTCCCAAGTACTACTTGATCACTTGGAGCAAACAGGCTCGGAGGGGCTCCAGGGAGGAGCAGGGGAATGGGATGGCACAGGAGCTCCTGATACAGGCCAAATGAGAGGTCAGAGGACAGGGACATCCCTCACTTCTAACAGATTCCTTATGTTTCTGGAGCCATCAAGGGACCTGCCTTGTGTCTACTGCCCAGCAGCTGGGTCCACAACAGTCTGGCATTGGTTACTTGAAAAGGGAAACTGAGGAGCACAGTGGGAGCTGTCAGGTTACTAGAGGAGACGGCAGGTGCAAAGACTCAGCCGTGAGAACCAGAGCCCCTCTGATACAGGGCTCCATGGCGCTAGCCAAACAGGGAACCCAGCTGGTCATCAGTGTCGCTCCTATTGTGAGGAAAGATGTACAAGGTGACACTTAGCAATGTGAACAAATGAGCAGCAAGTCCACAGCATAAGTTCTCCACTGGCCACGTGGCACATGTGGTCACAGTACTGCCATAGTGTTTGGTGTTATGGACAGCTTCTCCACTGCCCCTGCCTCCCGCCTCTTTCTCCTCTCCCTCTCTCCTGCGTTAGGGACAGGCCCCAGGGCCTTTGCATACTCTGCAAGTGTTCTGCCGCTGAGCCGACCCCTGCTTGCTTCATCTTTTCCAGGTCACCCTGCACACAGGACTGGAGGTGCCAACAAACCTGGGACGGCCAAAGCTGTCCGGCAACTAGCCTGGTGGCCCCTGCTGCCTGCCTGGTTGTGATGGCGGCCCTCACAGAGGACAAGGGCACAGCAGGAAGTCCTGGGTCCCAGCAGCCAGTCAATGTCTGAAGATGCTCTTTTGGGGGAAATGGAAAATGAATGGGCTGTGAGCCACATGGCCATACTGTGGCTGCCGATGTCAGGAGTGGCCTTTCACCTCTACGACACAGAGCTTAGGGTTCCCAGTGCTCCAGAAGGCTTTGGTTTCAGGCTTCTGTTTTCTGACACCTTTTGAAAAGTTTGATTTCCCCTTAAATTTTTTTCCTGGAGGGAGAGTGGAAGGCTAACTTGGAGACTGGTATCCCAAGACCAGTCAGCGCTGTGATGTCACTCCATGCCTACTTGTAACCCGTTGCTAGGACTCTGCTCCTTCTGGAGTTCCAAGCTGGCAACTTGTCGCCTCTGCTGGAAGAAACTGACCTTGAGCCTTTGGGATCTATAGTCTTCATTACACTGCAAACAAATTCAGGACTAATGGAGCATTAATCATTAATGAACTACTAGAACCATTCAGAAGGGCTTCCTTACCGCCTTTATTATTAACCATGTGCTATCAATACCCCACCCCTACCCCCCACACACACACATACACGGTGTGTGTAACAATCAGGTTTTTTTTTTAAATTTTTTTTTAAAGATTTATTTATTTATGTATACAGTATTCTGCCTGCATGTGTCCCTGCAGGCCAGAAGAGGGCACCAGATCTCATTACAAGTGGTTGTGAGCCACAATGTGGTTGCTGGGAATTGAACTCAGGACCTCTGGAAGAGCAGTCGGTGCTCTTAACCACTGAGCCATCTCTCCAGCCCTAATTTTTTTTTTTTGAGACAGGGTTTCTCTGTGTAGTTTTGGAGCCTGTCCTGGAACTCTCTCTGTAGACCAGGCTGGCCTCGAACTCACAGAGATCTGCCTGCCTCTGCCTCCCGAGTGCTGGGATTAAAGGCGTGTGCCACCACCGTCTGGCTCAGTTAACTTTTATTCATTCAGTTCTAAGTTACAAATGGAAACCCTGGAATCCAAGACAATGACAAGTCTTTGCATGGCAGTGGCTTTCTCTACAACCTGATTCCCCAGAAACTGATGGAAATAAACTACATTGCCTTCCTAGGCTAGGCCTTGAGCACAGAAGCAGCAGACCCCGGGAAGACCTTTCATCAAAGCAAGCCCCTATGGCTTCACCCAGTGCCCTGTTGGAAGTATCACGAACATGAAAAGCGGCCCTGGTGGCAACATGGGGTGGCTCTGTCACAATGGGACAGATGAGATCCCGGAGAAAGGCTGAAACTAGATGATGACACCCTACAACTTCTCTTTCCACATGAACCAGGGTTCCCTGGGGTGCAGGAGGTCTCCTTCTTCTGAGGAGTGCTGCCCTTGCTGGCGAGGTCCACAGGAAGTCACCCCCACCTTCAGGCCTCATGTCATCCCTGCCTGTCTCCCTCAGTCTCCAGCTCTGTCTGCCTGTGTCCTGGCTCTCTCCTTTGGAAAGAATTCATTTCATCAAGTGTTTCATTTTACATGGAGGAATGACTTGCCCATCAGCTGGGCTGTTTTTTTGTTTTGATTTTTTAAATATCAGATCCGCACCGATCCCAACTGTGCTTCCTCACCGCCTTCGTGCATAGGCCCCGCACCTGCTCCCAAGTACACACCACTGGGCTGCACAGACCCTCCAGTCCTACCTCAGAGTTCTTACTGGTGGCCCTGGTTTTCTCAGATACTCAGATGTCACCAGGAGCAGTTCCACGCTGTCCAGCCTCCACCCTGGGCCCCGGAGTCACCTTCATGGCAGAGGTGGACCTTTGGCTTCTTTGGACTCTCTTCCTGCTAAGTGGTCTCTGGCTCAACAGCTCATAATTCCATTCAGAGCCCTCAGGGTAGCCCACGGGACCCTGGCTACCATATCCTCAGTTGCCCAGCAGGTCCTGTTGTCCCACGGCCACAGCTCTGGAAGATCCCAGCAGAAGGAGGGAAAGGTGTTTCTGAGTGAAGAACATGGAGGAGCCTCTGCCTTCCTGGACCCAGGAAGCCACATGTGGCCGTGGTCACAGGTGGTGGTGCTGGTGCTGCTGCTGCTGGTGGTGGTGGTCCAAGTGTCTGGCTCTCTTGTGGGAGAGCCCAGAGACCCTGGAGTAAGAACAAGCAGAAAGGCTGGCCAGGGGGAACCCCGCAGTCTTCAAAGCCTGGATCAAACACCTGGCGGGGGGGGGGGGGGGGGGGGGGACAGTAGTCACTTGGGCAGATCTGGATCTGTGGATCGCTTTGGGGAGATAAGGAAATGGCCACAATTCCAGGTGACTTTTTTTTTTTTTTCTGGTGCTGGAGAATCCAACCCATGGCCTTGGTCCTGCACATGCTAGGAAAGTGATCAACCACTGAGCCCCCAGAGCTCTATGTCACTTTCCTTCTCCTCCTCCTCCTCTTCCTCCTCCTCCTCCTCTTTCCCCTCCTTCTCTTTCCCCTCCTCCTCCTCCCCCTATTCTTCCTCCTCCCCCTCCTCTTCTTCCTTCTCCTCCTCCTCCCCCTCCTCCTCTACTTACTCTTCCTCCTTTTTCTTGTTATTTTAGTTTGTTTGAGACATGGTCTCACACTGTAGCCCAGGCTGGCCTGGAATTCACTATATATCTCAGGCTGGCCTTGAACTCACAGCAATCCTCCTGCCTCAGCCTCCTGAGTACTGGGATTACAGAGGTGAGCATCACACCCAACTCAGGTGACCTCTTTAAGGAGTTCCCTGAAGTTGAGCCAGGAAGACCCAGCTCCCCAGCTCCCACAGCAGCATGGGTGGGGGAGGTGGCTAAACGTCTCCCTTTGCTCACTAGAGCCCGGAAGCAATACGCTGATGCCAGGGACAACCCAGGCAGCCCTGCACAGCCACCTCCCCTGCCTTCTGCACAGGGCACCTTTCAGGGACGAGAATGCATGGGGGTTTGAGGTGATCAGAAAAGCTAAGTCCTCACAGTGGCAAGGCCCTGGAATTGCAAGTGACAGACAGATCATGGGGTCACCTTAGCAGCTGGTACTGAGGTGACATTGCCGTATATACACAACATCAAGGTGAGGCCTTCCTTGGTGGGCCACTGAGAAGGAACTTGGGGTAAGTCTTCGAGAAAGAAATTCAACTCTGAAGCCTGCTTTCTGTGTGGGTCAGTGAATGCCAATCCCTTAGAAACGAGTGTCCTTGACAAATACCCACTGGCACCGACACCACACACAGCACCTCCCCCCTCACAGCAGGGCAGCAGTATCCACAGCCCAGGCTTTCCCTCCTCTGCCCTGTCTGGAGACACGGTCTCAGCTTTAGAGGACAACTGCCTGACCTTGGTACTCTCACACTGTATGTGGCCCAGGCTGTACCTTCAGTCCTTTGTGTGCTCTATGATTCCAAAAATGTTCTTAGCTGCCCTGTAGCCCCAAGGGGTCCAGAGCCAGGAAGCAATATGCTACCAGGGCGAGCCCTGAAACATGGGCGAGCCCTGAAACATGGGCGAGCCCTGCGAAGATGGAGAATGCCCACTCTACTGAGTTCTTTCTCTTGCTCGTGTTGCCCTCCCCCTCCCCTGGCCCCCTCAGGTCAGGGCCAGAGTGCAGTGTCCATGTGAACTGACTTTCCCGGGGCAGCATGTCAGCCTTAATTCTGTGAGTCAAAGGCTTGCTTCTTGAGTGGAGACATGATTCAGCGCAGGTGGTCTGGGTTCGCCCTTCGTGAGCCTGTCTCCAGCCCCTATGGCCTCCCAATGCAGAGAGGAGAAGAGAGTGGATAAAATCATTCGGGGAATCTCAATATGGGAGTGTGAAGAACACCATCACAGGACTGTGGGAGTGACCCCAGGGGTGCTTAATGTTGACCTTTGGGGTGGGGCCTGAGTGCTGGAAAGCATTAAGCACCCCTGGTCTCTACACTCAAGATGCCAAGAGCACCCCAGTTAATGTGATAATCCCAAATACCTAGAGACATCCATATACCCCTTTGGGGCTGACCTGGATCTGGGTCATACTGATTTATTGGGTGTTGACATTCATAGTGTTGGTACCCATTCCTGTGTCACATAGGAGGTCTGTCCCAAAGCCACTGGCCTCATATTACCCCAACGTAAGAATTCTTCACAGGTCTTCAGTGGAGCATGCAAGGGAAAGGGGCTTATATTTCTGCTCACTGAAGGTAGTGGCCAACCCCACCTCTACTCTTGGAAAGAAAATTTCCTTCCCTTCATTTTTCTTGGCCACATTTTCCTGGAAGGAACAGGGATATCTTAATAGATTTGAAACCCTCAAGGAGTTAGAGCAATCTCATAATATATTGTTAGAAGACGTTCAAAGTCCACACTGGTCCCGGGAACTCTGTTACCCCAGGAACAGCCAGTTGTCAGTGACAGCATGGTATGGGTTCTTGGCTGAATGGGGTCTTGACAGCTGGGGAAGAGGTGAAGAGGTGAGCCAAGATAAAGAGGCGGCTTGAGGCAGAGAGACGAGACAGCAAGAGTATCTCTCAGTACTTAGCTCTTAAATTGGCTTTGATGTTGGCTCATGGCATGCATGGGGTGAATATCCTACTTGTTCTGTGCCTCAGTATCCCTGCCTGCAAACAAGACTGGTCACACCAACCTACCACCTCTCTGTATTGTGCGGATCATGGAATAGTCTCATTGGTAAGGTCCAGGCTGAATGACTCACATTCAGTGGCTCAAACCTGGATGACTTTACTGTGTCCTCTGACTACGGTGTCTTCCACCCAAGCTTCCTGTGATCAGGCAAGTATTTTTCACATTGCTGCCTGGCCATTTCAGCCAGTTCACATGACCACAGCAAGCACATCCCATTAACAGAGAGCCTGGGTTAATGCCATGTTCCAGGGCTTTAAACAGGCCAAACCTGTCAGCAACCTTCTCTTGAGTGCTAAAGGCATCTGCATGTAGTGTCCCCTAAGCCAAGAAAAGATGTCAGCCAGCCTTCTGCCTCCTGTTCCTTCAGTTCTCGTCTCTAAGACATCCCCCTACCCACGCACGGCCTTTCACTTTTATTTCCCCAACTGTAGGGGTGGCTTTGGAAGACATCTGAGAGTGTCATGACATACAGCTGAACTGGGACCTTGAGGGGATGGCTAGTGACAAGTCCGTTTCAGACAACTGCCTGCCGCTGGGACTTCCTGGCACAAGCTATGAAGGGCGGGGAGCCTGACCCTTTCCACGAACAGTGCTGAATCCAGAAGAAGCCGGGATCTGACTCTAAGCAAGATGATCCCCTCAAGTGGTGCAGCTCGCTGAGGGCCCAGCTGTCGACCCAGCCCTGGGAGAGGTCTCAGAGTTTGAGGGCTAGCAGGGCGGTGGCACTGGGCACCAAGCCTTTGTGCACATCGCTGAGCAGATGCTATACACAGGCCTTGGGATGACTACCGGAGCTCCTGTCGTGGACTTTCCAACTCCAAACCCCCAGAGACTGGACTTCCTAAGCCCCCCACTTCCTCAGCACCAGCAGAGAGTGGGTGGGGTGTAGACACAACAGAAAACGTGAATGCATGATAAAGAATCGCTGCCTTTGCACTACACGGCACACTGAGCATGAAAGGTGTTTGTATAATGTTGGCAAAGGAATTTAACAGAAGCAGAAAGCTGTGTACTGTTGTTTTGGCCCCCTTTTCCTGCCCCTCCTTGCCTCCTCTCCCCGCCCTCCCTACCACATTGATTCTGTCCCCCGTGGTTGGTATTTGGTGGCAGCTCTTGGTCCTGTGGCTGTTCATGTTTTGCTGAAAACACAGAGGGGTGGGCAGTGGTAAGGAAAGTAATTTTTTCTAATTTTTGTATAGGTATCCACAAGCGTTTGTATTTTTTGAATTGCAAACACTGTGTTTTCTGGTCTTTAGGGGGTTGGTTGAACTTCCTGTATTACTTTTTGGAAAACTTGAGTTTTACCACATTCTTAAACAGATTTGAAATAAATTCTTTTGACACTGCCAACAACTGGAAGACAGGTGTGGTCTGTGGTCACTCATGAGGGGCCACTCCCCCATTTCCACAGACTGGCCCTAGCTGACCACTGGTCATTCGTTTTAGTTTTGTGGGCTCCAAAATCTCAAAGTAAAGATGTGGTTTCAAATTCTAAGGCATCATTTTCCACAATGAAATTATGGTTTCATTTAAAAAATTTTTTAAGTGTGTGTGTGTGTGAGAGAGAGAGAGAGAAAGAGAGAGAGAGAGAGAAAGAGAGAGAGAGAGAGAGAGAGAGAGCGCGCATGTGTACATATTTGTAACCATATGTGGAGGCTAGAGGTCAACCTCCACTTTGTTTTTGGAGACAGGTTCTTTTATGGGCCTAGCACTTGCCAATTCAGCTAGATTGGCTGGGCAGCAAGCCCCCAAAATCCACTTGTCTCTGTCCCCACAATGCTAGGATCCTAAGTGCACCCTGGGTCAATATCCAATGGTCCCTTCTGTCTCTTCAAAAGGGCTTTTTATAACAATGCCAAGGGGCAGAGCAAAAGACCTCCCCCTTGCTAGACCAAAGCATACCACACAGCCCAAGTGCAGACCCTTCCACACACCTGGTAATCATGCACATGGTCAATCCATCCCCTTATGCAGCCCTGCTGGGTAAAGCAAGCTCAGATCTCACTAGGAAACCTCTGTGGGCCTCCACATTCCCCCCAGCCTTTTCCTGCATGGGTTCTATGGCTCAAACTAAGGTATTTGTGCCTTCATGGCAAGCACTTTATCAGCTGAACCAGTTCACTATCTCTTGGATTCAGTTTTGCAAAAGGCAAGAAGACTGGAGGTATGTAGTAGTCTGTATAGGGTTAAGATAAACAGTCCATATAAGGTGAAGCCAGGTGAGGTGGCTCACTCTTGTAATCTCAGCACTTGGAAGGCTGGAGCGGGAGGATCGCAAGTTCAAGACCAGCCTGTTCCATATGGTGACACCCTGTCTTGGAAATAAGATAAAGCCATGAAAAACTGACCTGGGCTCCAGGACAGCTCTAAGCAAGCATCTTAAGCTGAGTATCAGGGATGATGAATGTCCTTTAGCAATGTGGCTGACAGCAGTCACATCTGCTCTGGAATGTCCTTCATTGCCTTCCTTGTGCCATGATTTTTTTAAATTTTTTGAGACAGAATCTCACTGTGTAGCCCTTGATGGCCTGGAACTCGCTATGTACACTAGATCCCTGCTTCACAGGGATCTGTCTGCCTTGATTTCCTGAGTGCTGGGATTAACGGCCTGTACCACCTTTGAGTAGCCCTCTTCTGTCCAACTGCTCCTAAGACTAGTGGATAAGGCTCAGTAGGTGGGGTGGGGGTGACTGTAGGTTGGATTTTGAGGGAGGCAAGTTATGCTGTTGGGGTGTATTTCCTAGGGGTGATCTTGGGAGGGAACAAGACCCAACAGGGGGCTATTAAGACCCAATAAAAAGCTGAGCAGAGTGGTTTATTCTTGTAATTCTACCTATCACTCAAGAGGCTGAGGATTTCACCCTGAGTTTGAAGTCAGACTGAGCTACATAATGAAATCCAGGCCATCCTTTGCTACAGAGTGAGAGCTTCAGTCTCAAAAACCAAAGTAAAACAAAGAGACCTAACAAAGAATCTTCTCCTTTCTAGTCAACTGCTAGCTCTCGGAAGACCCAATCCCCGTGGTTCCTCCCTGCTCTCTGAGGTCTGGATAGTCCAGCTGTGTCCTGGTATCCCAGTTGCCTGCTGACATGCCAGTCTCTACTGTCCTTGTGGTCATCACAAGGCTACAGTGCTCAGCACGAAACCTGAGTGTGCAGCCCACATACAAATGAATAACTGAGTGAGCTGGTGAAGACCTGGCCCGAGTTGCCTCCTCCGTGAAACCTGACACTTGCAGCTAAGCTTGAAGGAGAAAAGGAACATAGCAAGCTTTAACCTTATGATAACGAGGCTTACCTGGGAAATACTGGGTTACGAGAATAAGAAATGGCAATGAGAAACTGTCTAGTCTGAGACAGAAGAGCTAACACTGAACGGCTGACTTCTGCTCCGGGAAACTGCTTGGCCCTTTCTCATTTCTGAAAAGGGTCACATGTCCTCTTCTCCTTGGAGAAGCGACCACCATCACTACCTTCTTAGACAGCAAATTCTCTTTGCTAAAGGTCAAACTGTCTGGAAACTTCCAAATTTTAGCTTCTGTAAAACGTGCTTAGGTCTAGGAAAAACCTCTTTGGGGTGGGGATAAAAAGACCACCCTAAGATGGTCACAAGATAATGACATTGCCTAACCCTACATAAACCATGAACTATTTCTGATCAAGGCTGGATTTATCTAAATCATAGCCAGAGGCTACAGCTACGTGCTAATTAAAGTTTTTCCTTTATCTCCAAGGGCTGAGAATTTCTTATTAAGGAAGGCTGAGGAGCCCCTCAACAAACTCAGTGTCTTTCAGGACCGTCCATGTTGTCAGATACAGTGACTACGGGGGCCCTGGAGGGCAGGGACACTGGTCACACCCATGACTTCTGACCAAGAAGGGGCTGAGGGAATAGCTCAGGCAATGTGATTGCTGTGCAGCATGAGGGCCTGAGTTCTGTCCTCAGAAACCACATTAAAAAACCAGACGGGACAGCTGCTTGCAGATCTTCACTGTTTAGCCTGCCTGCTTTTCTGAGTCCTAATTCAAGAAGTGTGATACCAGTCAAAGTCCTGAGCATGCTAAAACCCTCTGGGCTTTCTCACTATGAAGGATCTGCTTCCCTGCTGAGTTCTACTGTTGAACCTGCCTGCTTTCTGGAACCCTACCTCAAAAGACATGGCTACCGCTCTCCCTCTTATCCATTTCCCGGCTCTCAGCAGCAGCCAAGCTTTTCTGTTTGCCTGCCCTATTGATTTTTCTCTTAAACTTGTATAGAATCATCTTCCAGCTGAAGAAGAGGAAAAGCAGCAACAGCAGCAGCAGCTGGGGTGTTGGTGAGTTTGTATCCCTGTGCTGGAGACTCACTGGCCTGACAGCCTATCTACACACTGAGCTCCTGGTCACTGAGAGACTATCTCAAAAAACAAGGTGGGCAACTGGAGATGGCTGGGCAGTCAGAGTGCACTTGTTGCACCACACGGTGGCCCAACTGAAGCAGGCTTTCTTGGACTGCCAGCTCCCAAATCATGACACGAGACTTACTATGAATGCCTGGCCTTAGCTTAGACTTGTGTCTAGCTAGCTTTTTTTAAACTTAAATGAACCCATTTCTATGCATCTGTGTGCTGCCCCCAGGCTTGTTTACCTATCTACATGCTGTCCATCCTGCTTTCCTGCTTCCTCCATGTCTGTCTGGCCCCCGGCTGGCTGGCTGGCTGCCCTTTTCTTTCTGTCCACTAGCTCCGCCTATTCCTCCCCTGCCTAGCTATTGGCCATTCAGCTTTTTATTAGACCAATCAGGTGCCTTAGGCAGGCAAGGTGCAACAGCACACATAGTTAAACAAATGCAGCATAAACAAGTGCAGCACATCTTTACATAAACAAATATTCTGTAACACAAACAAATGCAACTCATCTTTACATGGTTAAGCAAATATTCTATTCCACAACACTCAACCATCTGTAATTCCAATTCTGGGGGATCCATCATCCTCCTCTGGCCTCCTTGGACACCAAGCATGCAAGTGGTGCACAAAAATACATGACTATTAGAACACCTATACACATAAAAATTTTAAAATAAAATGATAATTTAAAACAAACAGCAAGGTCGATAGTACCTAAGGAATGACAGCTGAGGCTCTCCCTGGTCTCCACACATGCACACATGTATACACAAACCTGAACATATATCTGTGCATACATGAACACACACAAAGGTAGTCCTGAGTAGTATAGTAAGGGACATAAGAGGAGGACTGTGGGCAGGTGCAGTGGACACAAAAGCATGGTGAATTATTGGAGTAATCTGGGTAGGATACAATACAGGTATGGATTCCAGAGAAATACCTGAGCTGGGGACAGATAGGTGGATTATGCAGAGAGGGAGATGTAGCTAGAGTTTTCCTGCCTGGCCCACGGTCAGGATAATTCTCTTTCACCTGCCAGTCCCACAGCCGCTCGGACTCAACCAAGTAAACACAGAGACTTATATTGCTTACAAACTGTATGGCCGTGGCAGGCTTCTTGCTAAGTGTCCTTATATCTTAAATTAACCCATTTCTATAAATCTATACCTTGCCACATGGCTCGTGGCTTACCGGCATCTTTACATGCTGCTTGTCCTGGCGGTGGCTGGCAGCCTCTGGCAGCGTTTCCTTCCACCTTCCTGCTCTTTTAATTCTCTCTGTTAGTCCTGCCTATACTTCCTGCCTAGCCACTGGCCAATCAGTGTTTTATTAGCAACACATTTGCCATACAGAACATCCCACAGCAGGGAGAAGTCTCTGTAGTTAAGGAAACCAGTCACATGGCTACAATAGATGCACAGGGGTGTGGGGGGGAACAGGGACAGCTTCTGGATGGTAGGAGTGCATCAGTGCAGTTAGAGGTGACGTCAGCTTTCCCCATCCATCCAATTCGAGACCAAGGCAGTGCTTCTTTGCCATGTTGGTTCAAATTAGTGATGGCTAAGACAGCATTACCCAACAGCACCTTTCCACTTTCTGGGCCTCGGTCAGCAGGAGTTGGCTCTGCAGTCCTTCCTGAACAAGTTCAACTCGGCAGTTTCCTGTACATGCCACTTCCGTCTCACCAGCCCTGCCTGCGTCCAGCGTCTTGCATAGCTGCATGGACTGGACTCTGAAGAGGTGCACTGAAGCCAGGTCTCTTACTTGGTGGCTACAGCAACTCAGGCATGACCCTGATTTCCTTAGCATGACTTTCTGAAGGTTACTTCCCTGTAGTTCAGTAGTTCTCAACCTTCCTAATGCTGCGACCTTTTAATACAGCTCTCCTCATGCTGTGGTGACCCTCAACCATAAAATTATTTTGTTGCTACTTTATAACTGTAATTTTGCTGTTATGAATCATTAATATCTGATATGCAAGGTATCTGATAATGTGAAAGGGTTGTTCAATCCCAAGGGGTTGTGACCTGTAGGTTGAGAATCAGTGCTGTAGTTAGCCTTGCGGAAGACCTCATCGGGAGGCTTCATCCAGAGCACTGATTTAAGCTTGGTCCTCTGTACTCGGAATACAGAGCTGTTTATGGATCATTTTGCCTTCAAATCTCTTAAGTGTTTCTAGAATACTCAGTGGTCAGTATGCTGAGCTTTAGGTATTTACACAGTAAATGCCTTTTGTTAAGGGTGAAGCATAAATTTTTCCATAGGAAATTAAAAAGCAGAAACCAAACCTAGTCATTTCTACTGGAATCTGCATACTCTTCCAAAATGGACTCCGCTGGGGCTCTGGTCCAAGCTGGCAGAGGCCTCAGCTGACTAAGCCCTGATGGCTCATGGAGGTAGGACTGCACCTCCCCCGGCTCTCCTTGAAAAGATGGAGTCAACTGATCTAGTGCCCCCTTTAATAGGTCATCTCTATCTCCTAAGTCTTTTTCCCTAGTGTTGTCATGTCTAAGATCTTCTAAACTTGGGCTGGGGAGATGGCTCAGTGGGTGGAGGTGCCTGCTGTCAAGGCTGCCAACCCAAATTCAACTCCTGGGTGGACCCCTAAAGGTTGTCCTATGATCTCCACACAACCAACGTAGCACATGTGCCCTACCATACACACAACCAATTGGACTCCATCCTGTGAGTTGGTGTGGCGATGCTTTCCAAGCCCCCGACAACTTGCTGGCAATGACCTATAGGTTTCCAAACCACAAAGCGCTGCTTGCTGGACAAGGAGCCCAACTCCTAAGGTGGGAAGTACCAGACTTGTTCCTCTCACTGGAGTTTTTCCTTTAATTCACCTCACTCTCGGAGAAGATGCTGACACCCAGCAGGGGTAACATCACTGTAAATGTGGCCTTGTGAGGTTACAGATCCAAGGAGGTGTGGGAAACCAGTCAGAACGCGTGTTACTCAACAGCCAGTCACTCATACTACAGAGTTGTATTTTTGGAAATTCTTACAAAATGGACTTTACATATAGTGGGCTGACAACAGAACCACTTCCCCACAAAAGCAACAGATGACCAGAGTTCTTAGTTCTTTCATGACACAGTAACACTGTCATTAAAAGTCCAAAAGGCACTTTAATGTCAATCACAAACACTTATGAGACAGTAAAATCATGAAAAGTGGACTACAACCAAGTGTGCCGACAGCAGCAACCAGGAGCGGGGCCTGGGCACTGCCCAGCACTCAGCAGGGTCACCAACTGCAGAGAGACCGACCTCTAGAGCCCATGGGAGTGGAGCCTGGGCACTGGCTGGCACTCAGCAGGGTCAAACTGCAGAGAGACCGACCTCTACAGCTCATGGGAGTGGAGCCTGGGCACTGGCCGGCACTCAGCAGGGTCACCAACTGCAGAGAGACTGACCTCTAGAGCCCATGGGAGTGGGGCCTGGGCACTGGCCGGCACTCAGCAGGGTCACCACCCTATTTATCAGTCTTGCTCCTCAAATGAAAAAGGCTCCTGTGGAACGTGAAAAAGCATTCTGCAGCTTCGGCAGGGTCCTGTGACAGCACGGTCACTTGTTCCCACTCCTCTCTGGTGCTGACAAAGGACATCATTTAGCTACCCTGGAAGAATTTATTTTCTTGATATCAGTGGGGCTTAGAATCAATGTCCCATTTCTGAATTTTCCAACTTGTCCAACTCGTCCATTTGACAAAATGCTGGGAGCTGACTTCTTGGATCTCCTGTGTTGATGGTAAGAGAAAGGTGCCAGACAGTTAGAGCAAGCAGGACCCCAGCCCAAGGCTTCCTCTTCTTGTGTAGACCCCACACCTGCACTGGTCTCTTGCCTCAGGAAGGTGTGGAACACTATTTCCAGGGTGACCCCTCCTCTCTGCTCAGTTCCCAACAGATGGTCCTCCCTGAAGTGACCTCCTGCTCACCCCAGCAATGTTCTCCAAGCTCCACTTTGCAGGACTCGCTAGCACCAGACATCACAATTTATGACTTCACAGGTGGGTGCTCCCTCACTGCCACGTCCCTTGAGGGACAGGGCTCTCTTGGGGCGACTACACCTGGGCACCAACACTTCCCTGGCACAGAGTGGGCACTCAATTGGCAAAGGCAGTGCTGTGAGAAGGGGCTAAGATGAACAGCCTTGTGTGAAGCACGGACCCAGAGGAGAGGGGAATCCTCACCCAAAGCTGAGACAAGACCCAGGCCCTTGCCCACTATTTCCCCATTTTGCATCAAGATGTTCCACTGTGAGTGTGGGGCATGTCAGGCCAGTCATGCCAACCAGCTTTCTCAAGAGGGAGGCAAGTCTGGTCAGAAATGCCAACCTCAGCTTCTCATGAGTCACTGGAGCTGTCTAGACTTTGATAATAGAGACCAGAGAAGGTGCTGGATTCAGTTCTGATGCAGTTGGCCGATTTGGGGCAGTTCTCTAACCTGCCTCCTCTTTACAGGCCCAAGCAGGTAACTGGAGAGGGCTGGGGTGTTGCACCCTCAAGATACCGTGAGGGAACCAACCACAGGCTTGGCCAGTGACGACCCAGCAACTGCAGCCACCACTCACCTGTCCTCCTGTCCTTTCCTCTTCTTTCTCTTGAAAATGTCTGTGTCCCGGGCCTAAATTAACATTGAAGACAATACGTCAGTAAGGGATTGTGAACCTTCAAAAACAGGGCAATGGGCTTGTGACAGAAAGCCATATAAATGTCATTTTTTAAAACATTTTCAAGTGGATATATTAAACATAAACCACGAAGTCTCACCCTGAACCCTGTTAGAGAATGTGACAGGCTACTGGGATCTTGTGGTGTATACCTGTGACCTGTACTCAGAAGGCAGAGGCAGGAGCGGTGATGATTCTAAGCCAGCCTGGGCTACATAGTGAGACCTGTCACAAACCCCAAGGGTTTGGCTGCAGCTTCCCTCACTGCCATGACCCCTGGAGGACAGGGCTCCCTTGGGACAACCATAGCCAAGCGCCAACACCTGCTGGGCACACGGTAGGCACTCAACAGGCAGACACTGTGGCCATGTCTTACCCATGACCAGGCCAGATGCTCAGCTGGCACGATGAAGTTCAGCTGATCTGACTGGGGGGAGGGGGGATTTATTAGGCAATGCTGGTGTCCTGACCGCTTGGCAAGCTAACGGCCAGCATGCCAGCCATGAGGCAGACCCCACCCGCATAACAGAGGCAAGCGCAGCCACATCACACCCACCACTCTCTTCTCTTCCTCCAGCGCTGCCTTTTTCTCTTTGATTTGTTTCTGTAAAACCTTATAATTCACATAACTATTTTTCGGAGGCTGAAAGGGAAGAATAAAGACACACCTTCAGTTTTTCTCCCACAAACATTAAAAGAGCATCCCAGTGCCCCTGTCCTGCCCCGTCCCCCAGGCTTGGCCACAGCAGGCAGCCCCTCACCTTAGCCCCCAGCATGATCGCCCGCTCCCGTTCCAGGACTCTCTCCTTTCCTTTGCCGTAGCCTGTGATCCCAAAGCGGTGTACTTCCAAACGAGCCTGTCGGTGCACAACAGTCAGACCAGCACCCAACCACTCCCCAGCAGCTAGCTCTCAGTCATGCTGCCCACAGCCATAGCACTGCGGTGCGGCTGTGGCTGAGGAGGCACCAACCGGCTCTCGAACCCCTGCTCTCTGGGTGGTTCCTCCTGGTTTAATCTCACAGCTGAAGCAATGGATTGTCTCTGCATGAACTAGTGAGAGTGCTGGCATTCGGGCAGCACTCAGTACTGTGACTGGATGCTCTCCACCGAGCCAGTACCAGAGGGGCACTACTTAGACGAATGCACTTCTCCAAACATGCTGTCCACACGTGGAGGCCGACCACAGCAGGTCAAACACAACTGTTTGCAGAAGAGGTAGTCACCTACTCTCAGCTGCTGAGTGACTTCCTCCTCTCCCATTCTCAGGCATCTTAGAAACCTGCTACACTGTGGACATATGTCCCCGTCTTTCTAATTGCCACTGCATCGCTGGCCACTGTGCTGCAACCCTGTGCTAGTAATTCAGTCACATGAACACCATGAGACTAGGTTCAGCATTTCCCTAGCCTTGGGACAAGACTCTCCATTAAAGCTGTCAGTTCCTAATAAACAATGCAAACTTTAAAAAGGAACTAAAAGCTACCTCAAAATGCTTACCTTTTCTAGGTTAAATTCTTGAATACCCAAATCTTTTTCAAGGGCCCTTGTTTTATTCTGCAAAGAAAACAAGTTTTTATTAGAAACTATCCATTAGCCAGGTATGGTGGTACACAGCTGTAATCTGAAGAGAAAAGAGGCAGGGAAATGGCTGCAAGTGTGAGGCCAGCCTGGGCTACATCATGAAACTCTGTCTCAACACAAACCACCCAACAACTCTGTGGATATATGTATAAAATAAAAATTAAAACATAGCAAAACAACCCCTCCCAAAAGTCCCCCCCACCCCAAGAAATTAAATATTGGGAAGGACATTGAGAAACTGAAACCCTAATACACTGTAGGCAAAAATGCTAAAGGGAAGCTGCTATGGACAAAGTACGGCATTTCCTAGGGACAGTAAAAACACTGTGGGCACGTAATTGAGCAGTTTCACCCTGGCAGGGGCTTCCAGAAGTATCTATACACTGTACACTAATGTTCACAGTGGCAGTGTTCACAACAGCTAAAATACAAGGGCAACCCAGATTTCTAGTGACAGATGAACAGGTTAAGTGGTTTATGCTTAGCCCCTATAAGAGAGGAGTCTCTGGGTTGGGGTGTAGTTCAGTGGCAGAGTGCTGATGTAGCAAACAGTCAACAGCACACACACAAATGAACCAAAGAGCAGAATTCTGAGCCATAACATGTCACCGATGAACAAGAGGGCACTATGATATAAGCCAGTCACAGAGGGCAAGTAGTGACCCCATCTTAGAAGGGGCGTTGTCATTTAAGAGAGAGAGCAGAACAGAGGTGGTGGGCTGGAAGAGGGACAGTGCAGCTCTGCAGGAGGAAGACACTCTGAAGATGGCAGCTGGCAATGGTTGCTCACCAGTGATCAGTTATGTACCAAACTCTGTTATGTGTATTTCATCACAAAGAAAAACTGTAAAAGAGGCCTTGGAGCCAGCCCACCATCTAAGTATCAATTCCACATGCTGCCAAGATCTTTACAAACAACTTGCGGAAAAGAGGTGGAGAGCATGCTTTTGTTCTGAAATGTTATTTTTATTTTATGTGTGCCTAGTTGTATGTATGTGTACTATGTGTGTACAGGAGTCTAAAGCACTCAGAAGAGATGCTGTCTCCCCGAGGACTGGAGTCACAGATGGTTATGAGTCACCATGTGGATGCTGGGAACTAAACCTGGGGCCTCTCCAAGAGCAGTAAGTGAGTGCTTTTAACAGCTGAGCCATCTCTTCAACTCTGAGAGCATGTGTTTAAGGATTCAAGGCTGGGTGGTGGTGGTGCACACCTTTAATCACAGCACTCAGGAGGCAGAGACAGGCGGATCTCTGTGAGTTCGAGGCCAGCCTGGTCTACAAAGAGAGCTCCAGGACAGCCAGGGCTACACAAAGAAACCCTTGACATGTTTTAAAGACAGGATCTCACTATGTAGCTCTGGCTGTTCTAGAACTCATGATCTAAACCAGGCTGGCCTTGAACTAACAGATCCTCCTTCCTCTGCCTCCCAAGTGCTGGGATTAAAGATGTATACAACTACATCTTGTAGCTGGAAGGTTTCTCCAGTACTGCCCGGTCTTGAAACTGCATGGCCCCCTCCCCGCCTCCGCAAAAAAAAAAAAAAAAAAAAAAAAAGGAATCAAGGCTTTAAGAGGGGAAGACTAAACAAGAAAAAGCAAAGAAACATCTGTCTGTCATGGACCAGACAGAAAGTTCTGCTTGGCAAGGAGCTGGGCAAAGCACAGATGTCTAAGCAGAGGTTTGGAATCATTTTCCCTTTATGTTCTTTCTTTCCCAGCGCCCTTCCCATCTGCTGGGATGACAGTTCTGGGAGAAGAATCATTCCTGGCTATGGTGAAGCTTTGCTTCCTAACTGCTGGTGGTATTGCTGCTGCAAAGGCTTTCAAAATTGTGGCTTTCAAGTCACACCCCCTGGCCATGGCTTCAGGTCTACAGGACTCTCTAGATGCTTGAGACCTTGAGACTACTGTCAAAGACAAAGACACTTGGCCAACAATAGTCACCATCCAATCCCAGGCTCCGTCTGTCACAGCAGCAAAGGAGAGTTGTAAATGCCATACAACCTGTAAAAAAGATGTTGGCTCCCATGAGGGACAATGGTGCCAGCCAGAGTGGCTGTCCTGCTTTCTCAGGGCAGTCCCTGTCCTGCATAGCAAGAATATCCAATCACAATGCAAACCTCATGTCCCCTGCTTTCTTCTCCATAGAGGAACTGGGCTAGTGAACCTGTCTGTGGGCTAGCTGACTTACCCCAAAGCATTTTCTTCTGTGTTGCTTGGATTTAAAAAAGAAAAAAATTGTCAGGTATTGTTGTGGGATGTCTTTCTGTATGCTGTGAATATGTGTTGCTCTGATTGGTTGATAAATAAAGCTGCATTGGCCTATGGCAGGGCAGGATGGAGCCAGGTGGGAAAATCCAAGAGAGATAGGGAGAGGAAAAAGACACCAGCCACCACCAGGAGAAGCAAGATGTAAAAGTACCGCTAAGCCACGGCCACATGGCAACTTATAGATTAATAAAAATGGGTTAAGTTATAAGAGCTAGCTAGCAAGAAGCCTGCCATAGGTCATGCAATCGGTAAATAATATTAAGCCTCTGAATGATTATTTTATAAGTAGCTGAGGGACCGTGTGGCTGGGCAGTACTGGAAAAACCTTCCAGCTACAAGATGTAGTTGTATACATCTTTAATCCCAGCACTTGGGAGGCAGAGGAAGGAGGATCTGTTAGTTCAAGGTCAGCCTGGCTTAGATCATGAGTTCTAGGACAGCCAGAGCTACATAGTGAGATCCTGTCTTTAAAACATAAAACAAAACACCACTCCACTCAAGAAAAGGAAATGTTATTAGTGGGCTATTGAGATGACTCAGCTTTGGATATAGGCATTTTCCACAGAGCCTAATGACCTGAGTTTATTCCCTGGGTCCAACATGGTAGAAGGAGAAAGCTAACTACCACAGGTTGTCCTCTGACCTCCACACAGGTACACCATGGTGCCCATTACTCCATGCACAAATAAAATGTAGATAAACTTTTAAGATTACTAGAGTGGGTGGGTAAGTAAACACCCTCTTTTTTTCAAACAAAGACAGTTTTAAAAATAGTAAGGACTTACTCACTTTGGCCAGTATGAAGTGCCTCAAATAGATGACTCTCTTCCTAAAACCTGATCCCAAGGGAGCTCAGAATGAAAGGGTGAGCTGGATATGCACTCTGTTGTCATGGCTATTTGGCAATGACCTAAGGAGGTATCTTCAGGTCTGGTGATGCCTCTGGCTCCTCCCACTGGTCTTATCAAAGGCCACAGAACCCACATAACCTGTATTCTATCTCCCAAGCAGCAGCTAAGTACATAGCCTGGAAGCCAGAGAGCCTGGGGTCAGAACCTGACCTTGTGCTCACTTCAGATCCACAATCCTTTATCTGAATGGCCAGGGTCAGGGTCAAGTTCTGCCTGCTGTACTGAACAGTGAGAGGCACAGGACCTTCAGGTGGACTGGAAACCCATCGGCATGTACCTCCATGACAGCTGGGGGCATATCTCAGAGGGAGAGGCTTGCCTGTGTGTGCAAGGCCCCTCCCTGTTCCATCCCTAGCACCAGGGAAATAAACTACGATCTGTAAACTTCATGTCAAACGGGAAACAGAAGCGATGTTTGAGAAGCCGTAGGAGGTTTGTCTGCCGAACAAATTTGCATTAATTTAAAGACCCAAACAGAACACTGTCAAGTTGTGCTCACAGCTGAGTGGCCCATGTAGTAAGCAGTGCACTTAAGTGCATACCAGCAACACCACCTCAGCAAGCACCAGGCTCCTCTGTGAGCAAACACCGGGGAGTCACGAGGCTTCAGGGAGGCAAGAAGGGGTCAGTGGATGGGAACAATCAACAGCATGTGGGGGCAATGGCAATGGTCGAGCAGTTCCTACAGCAGAGCACAGACACGAGGACACAGGCCCTTCCCTTCCATCCTTCATCCCTGCCTCTGTCCCCACCTTTTGTTCTGAAACAGGGTCTCTTTATGTAGCTCAGGCTGGTCTCTTGAATTCACACAGGTCTGCCTGAGGGTGGGACTGAAGGTGAGCACAACCATGGCCTGCTTTGGTCCCTTTTTAGCTAGCCCACTAAGGAGCCTAAGACTCACAGAGCAGTGACAGTGGAGACTGAGCAGCTTGAGGACAGCCCCACTGACACTGCCCGAGGAGCCAAGTGCCACCTGATGGCTTCAGGCTACCTGACATACTCACTGCTTCAAAGCCCAAGAACGTCCTTCCTCTCATGAATCCCGTTAAAACAGGTTCTTCCATTGGCTCCTCAAGCCCCAGTCTAGGCCACCCCCATTTCAAACTCAGAATGCTGACAGTAACCCCTCACTCACTTTGTTGGTTATAATTCATTCGCCATCCAGGGTTAGTCTCTTGAAAACAAGACCAGATCACCTCCTGCCCCCACTGGAAACTGTCATAGCTCCCCACTACTTAATTGATTTTTCCTTTGTTTTGTTTTGATTGGAAGGACCTCATCATGTGTTCAGGCTGGCTTGGAACTCTTGTTGGTTTTGTCTGTAATCCTGGCTGGCCTAGGACTTGCTATATAACCAAGGCTGGCTTGACTTCATGGTAATCCTCCTGAGTTCAGGGATTATAGGCGTAAGACATCATACCTGGACGTCTTCATGTACTTTAAAGTACAAAATCCCACAGCTGCCTCTAAGACCTGGGAAGGGGGAAGCTCCTGTGTGTCATCTCATGCCACTGTCCCCTGTCCTACTCCTACTGGTCTTCCAGCTCTTTAAACCAGCCAGGCAAGGCTGTTTCTCTTGCTTATGTGGCTCCCCCTTCCCCTCCCAAGAACCATTTAATACTGAGTATTACCTGCTCAGGGTCTTACTCCCTTGAATACTCTACCTAGAGTATTAGTCTCTGCCTGTTCCTCTCAGCACCCTACTTGTTTCTGTACATTTATAACTTTCTAACCACAGACAGTACAGCATTCACTCATTCCACTGCAGGTCTCTCTTCCTTTTTTTTCTTTTGGTTTTTCGAGACAGGGTTTCTCTGTGTAGCTTTGCGCCTTTCCTAGAACTCACTCTGTAGCCCAGGCTGGCCTCGAACTTACAGAGATCCGCCTGGCTCTGCCTCCCGAGTGCTGGGATTAAAGGCGTGCGCCACCACCGCCTGGCTCCACTGCAGGTCTCTAGGGACAGCCAGGGAGCAGGCGCACAGTGACTGTGGAATAAAGAATTGCTTACCTAAGTTTCCTAAGTAAAAGGACTTCTGTAGCCACTGTATCAAAGGCAGGGAAGCTTAGGGAGTGCAATTGCAGGTTAAGACATCTGGAGTAGAGCAGCACTGAACTAGTGCCATGATCCCAGATAAGCTCATTAACCCTGTGACAATGTGTGACACAGCTTCATTGTGGAATTTATGGCTTGGGTCCAAGTTCTGCAGGGAAAGGTCATTTTCTGGGTTTAGGTAGGGCCAGACAGCTGGATTATTTACAAAATTCGCCACCACCTCTTCCTTTCTCGAGTTCTCCAATTCCATGAGTGTCTGTTACTGTCTCTGCCACCTGCCTTATGATGGTGTTCCTGCTTTGAGGGAACAAGGCCCAACTAATCCTCTGCCACACCGCACTTAGCATGGCTACCTTATTGGCCTCACCTGTTAAATTCTCCCCGTTTGCCTGGCATCCCCACACCCCTGCACATCTGTCCTCAGTCCTAGGCTGCAATGCTGACACTACAGCCTCTGCATGGGTGTATGTGGATCTACAGGGTTCACCTGACTCCTTCACTGCACACACACGTTTTCAAAGGGCAGGGAGCATCTAGGACGTGAAAAATGTCAGCAGGTGTAAGAAGTTCCAAACATAGAGGTTCATGAGAAAATCCAAGTACAAGGAAAAGACTCTTGCAGGGGAAGAGACAACCTGACAGCCTGCAGGCATTCTATTACTGAGGGATGGGGAAATCCAGACTCACACAATGCCAACTCCTTTGCCCAATCTATTAGTAGTAAAACTTTTCACTCTCAAAAGAAGGGCAAGAGTAAGCACAAGAAGGAAAGGACACTTGAATTAGTGAGGAAGGGTACGAAGAAAGATCATGTTAGTTTTGAAACTTGGTTAACACTGAAAATGTTTTCCTACCTTCCCACACCATGGCACAATAGAAAAGACATATCCTTGTAGGCTTCTAAAGTAAGAGGAGATGGCCAAGGGCCATTCCTTGGCCCACCTATGACAGGTCCCATTGCTGATCATTGAAGCATGAGTGGGAAGCTGACCTAAAGTCCTAAAGTAAGAGCAGGTATGACTGATTGCAGCCTGGGATCCTAATAATCTGAGGAAGAGCTGTGAGCAAGCTACATATGAAATGGCATTTAAATTCAAAAGCACTAATGAATTTGTTTGTGTTTTGCAATACTGCGTAAGGAACTCAGGACCTCCTGCATGCTAGGCAAGGGCTCTATCACTGAACCCCTCAGTCCAAGGAACACTATTTAAAACAAGAAGAATGTGGCAAAAATGAGCATTAACACACAATCATACACCCATAAAGAACAATGCTGAACTGTAGCTATCAAAAAGATAATGGCCATGTCCTAATCTCAGAAACCTGTTTATGGGACCTTATCTGGAACAAGGATCGTAGAGTACAATTAAGGCTCTCCAGAGGTGAGAAGCACCCTGGATTTTGGGGAAGCCCTAAAACCAATGATAGGTGCCCTGAGAGAGAGAGAGGTACAAGAACTACAGGCTTAGACCCATGGGGCTAAGAAGCATGTAAAGGCAAGTTAGAGACTACAGTTATACCACTAGGAGCCATTGGGTACACAGAGCCACCTTGCCAGAGGCCAGGAAGGCTTCTCTAGCCCTAGAGTCTCAGAAGGAACATGGCCCTGCCATACTTAGCTTTGGACTTCTGGCCTCTATAATTGCAAGACTAATAAAAATTCTCTGTTGCTTTGAGACACTATGTGGTAATTTCTAACAGCTGCCTTGAGACAATGGCACAAATCCCATTTTCTTCTGGATAGATAAAGGTTTATGGGGCGTGAGGAAGAATGGCATAGATCTGGATTTTAGCAATGAATCTGAAAACCCATTTGTATACTCTTGGCAAGAAAATGGGCGGCGGACAGAGAAGACTATTTGTAGGAGTAACCACTTCGCCTTAACAGACTGAATTTGGGGTAAGATTTACAAGTTATCTGAAGGAGAGTGCTGCATAAGAAAATAAAATTACTTTCCCACCAGATTGTGAGTTCATGGAGCAAGGGTTGGTGTTTTGGTCAGTACTCTGTCTTAGAATAGTTGCTGGCCTACAGGAGGAACGAGAAAGAACTGGTTTTCTTCTGAGTACTAACAACCAAAAGGCTTATTAAGTAGGAAAGGTTAGCTAAGCATGCCTGGGCTTATCAAAACCTGAAACTCTTTCTTTTGGGGAGGTCGGGTCTCATCATATCGCCCTGGATGACTTGGAACTCACTATGTAGACCAGGCTAACCCTGAATTCACAGAGACTCAATTGCTTCTGTCTCCTCCCGAGTGCTGGGATAAAAAGTGTAAGCCACCAATGCCTGGCCAACCCTAAAACTCTTAAGATAGTCTTGGTTACTTGATTTGCAGCCGGCTATCTCCAAAGCACTGAGCAATTAATATTTGGCTGACTAGAGGTTTCTGTATACCTGAGGCCTCAAGGCACTAATGTCCTAAATTGACCCAACATTCACACCAACACCGAGATATCCCCTTTGTTCTGGGGGATTGGGCTTGGGAACTCTGGTCGGTCGGTTGGTCAGTCAGCCCGCTCACAGATGGATAAGAAGCAAGTGCTGAGTCCAAGAGTCATTTACCAAATGTTGGAGCCTGAAGGTAGCCTTGGGGCCCCAGTTACAGTCTATACCCTTACCACACAGGCACAGACCAGCAGATTCATTACCTTTGTGTGCTCCTCTTGATCTGAGTTTGCTTTTCTTTTTTTACTTTTGCTTTGAAACTCCACCACTTCCACTAGCTTGCTGTTATTCTTCAGAGGAGAACGCGATACTTCAGCAATGGCAGCAGGGACTTCTGGTCCTGAAGGGGGAGCTGAGGCGACAGCAGGAGCAGAGTGCAGCTCTTCTTTGAGTTCCTTGAAAAAGCTGGAGGCACTCTTCCTCTGGCCTCTTACAAGAGCTCCAGGCAGAGGAAGTGACTCCGCTGTCACATCTGCTATTGTTTCCACGTCTCTCTTCTTTTCTCTCTTCTTTCTGATCCTTTTATGCTCTTTTTCAACTTCTGTCTCTCCTGTTTGTTTCAACATAAAAAAATTTTAGAAGTATTTTGGTTTTAGTTAACCCCAATATCAAATGAACGTCACTGTGCATATGGCCCAGACACAGGCACCCATGTGTGCAAATAAAGAAACAAACTGTCTGGGGCTAGAGTGCCTGCTGCCAAGCCTGATGGCTTAAGCTTGATCCCCAGGACCCACATGGTGGAAGCAGAGAACTGACTCATGTAAGTTGTCTTATTTTAACAAGGTGGAGGTGACAAATACACACCATACAGATACCCCCCCTGCCCGTAAATAAATGTAACCTGAAAAGTAAAAACACAACTTTTTTTTTTTTAAAAAGAAAGAAATTGTTTTTCTTCAAGTAGGGTGTTTCTGCACCATTTTTAGAAATCAAAATGCTGTCATCTTGCCTAGGTAACTGTATGTGTATCTCTGACCTTTATTAATACGATTGCTCTAGTCCTCACACTTGATCCTTACTTAGTGGCATCAAAGTCGTTAGTTCCCAGGACTGTAACTCAAAATTCGCCCGTTTGTTGTATTAAAAACACTTGCCTCTACATTAGTATTGCTTTTTACCACATCGCAGGGTTACAAGTACATGTCCCGGTCTTCATGTTTTCTTTCAGTTATGAATTAAAGAAAATCCAGGAAAACTGCCTTAATTTAAATACCTTTACTTTCTACTAAATTTCTCATCTCCCGTTTGTTTCCTCTGCTCAGACTCTCAACAGAGACCTGAAATCTGAACCAGAATTCTAGGCCTCATTACTGACATACAGTATGAGCAAAGCAAGAGCTCTCTAAACACCAGCTGTGTACTCACTAAACGTGTACTTGGAGCCAATTTAACTCTGGCAGTATGGGTATAAAAATGGTCCGGGTCACTGGAGCAACTAACAATGAATTCCAGCATATGTGGCTATAAATCGGATTTAGGATTTTAAAAATTAGTCTTAAAACTTGTGAAAGTCGAAGGTCAAGTCTTGTCTGTTCTCCACTCCATGGACACTGAGAACTTATCTATACAGGACAAGTCAACACAGCACAAAATGTGATATTAGGCCCTAGGCCTTGAGATCCGAGTTCTGAAGGGTAACCTTTAACAAGTTCCGTTAGCTATTGGTGCTTGTTTCTCTGTAACAAAGAGATCCATGTAGGGATATGTAAGGGTTGCTCTGACAGTAAATGGGAACACACAAGAGCATGTACACCGGTACGTTCTTCTTCATTCTAAGCTATGTCTTTAACCGTGTAAATGAGTTTAGAATTTTGAGTAACCGCTCCAAAATAAACATAATACAGCGTTTGCAACGTATTTGGTTCTAAAACTCAGGCAATCTACATGTGAGCTCTTCAGCCTGCGAGTAACTGTCCTTTTGCCTATGTGCCAGACAGTTGCCTGTCTTTAGTAATACGCTCTGATTTTTCTTTTCCGCACAGTGAGAAAGAGAGCGAAAGGTCGGCCAAGATGTGGCTGAGAAAAGTCTCAGAGAGGGAGGCACCGCAGAGGTAAGGCCAGCCGGCCGGCATAGCGCCAGGAGATCGGGTGACCCGGGCTGACCCCAGGTGGCCGGGGTCCCGCGGTCCTCGGCCGCCTCTTCTCGGGAGCCACGCTCACCCAGGTCGTAGAGGGTCCGAAGCACGGCATCCAGGAGTGTCTCAGAGCCAGGAGGCTCGGTGGAGTCCGATTCTCGTTCCGCCGCCATGGGAATCTGCACGGATCTCCAAATCCAGCCCACAACCCACCACTTCCGCTTCCGGCGCTTCTGCGCGTGCTCCACTGGGCCCTGCGCGGCCTCCGTCCTGGTTAAGATGGCGGCGCCCGGGGTCCCGTGTGGTGGCCGTAGTGAGTGCCACCGCCCTGGGCAGATTGGAGCCGCCCCGTTCGAAAGAACCGCCCCCAGCCGCTGCACCATAGCCGCGTAGCAGACGAGCCCAGGCCCCGCCCGGGACGGCAGCCGCGCCATGGACGTTCCTAGCTCTTCCAGTTCCCGCTTCTCGGTCAGCTCTGCCAGCCCCGGCACTGTGCTCCTCTATGCGGTAGGCGC
>CABHPH010150743.1:0-42236 GCA_902168325.1 Peromyscus nudipes
TTCACTAGCAGGCCTCAGGCTCTTCTTGTCAGCCCTGAGAAGTGGGGCCTGCCCAGGCTTCCCTGCCAGGCTGCTGGCAGCTAGCAGAGCTGGGGAGGGAGGGCAAACACAGCCGTTCTGACTTGGGAAAAGCTTCCAGGGATTTTGTAGGAATTATTAGTGAGCTTCTAGAAGATTCTGAGGCCTGCTAGTGAAAATTAAAGCGGAAAGTTTTTGTGGTGGGGCCAGTGATCCCCTAAGAGATGGGAGATATGCCAACAAGCCGTGGGTAAAACACAGGCTAACCTACATCAAAATTGGTGGTCCTTCAGCTGGGGCTGAGCTCAAAGCTCTCTTTGGTATGGCCAGGAAACAAGGTTCAGGCATCGCCTGGAAGCCCAGAGAGGAGATGGAGGTCTAGTTAATCTCATTAACAGCAGCAGGAGTCATCCAGCATGGGAGTGTTTATTCAACAGCTATTCTGAGCAGAGCTCTAAGAGCTAGCATTCTCTCAGTGCAGAAACCAGACATGGCATGCAAGGACACACACAACCCTGCTCACCTCTCCACCTTTGTCCATAGTTTCCTCATAAGCAACAGAACTTGGGGGTTCATGGGCCTTTGGGATTCAACCTAGGGCCGTTCTGCTTCCTGCTCCCTCTTTCCCTCCCCTTTCCCTTCTCCCACTCCAAAGCTCTTGCTCCAGCCTTTGTTTACCTGAATGTTCTCGCATCTTCCTCATGAGACCACCTCAACCACCCCTACTAATTCCCTTTCTTTCCCATCCCATGAGTTCACACTATTCACTGTGTATTTCCTCCACATAACGTATCAAGGTCATTGTCTTGATTCTTTTGTGATAAAATCCCTAAGTCCAGATAATTTACAAAACAAAGAGGTTTCTTCAGCTCACAATTCTGATTACTGAAAGTTCCAAAGAGCATATAACACCAGCATCTGAAAGCAGGCCTCCAGGCTGCATCACAATATGGTTGAGAGGCAGAAAGGGTCAAAATGTGGTGTGCCCACACTTTATAACAACCTGCTCTAGAGAGACAAAATGAACCCATTGCTAAGAGTGGCGCCTTCATGACCCATGTAGTAAAGATCCCACCACATCAACACCTCCACATTGGAAATCAAGCTTCCAGCATGGGAACCTAAGCCATAGCAATCGTGTTCACTCATTTTTACTAAATTTACTAATTTCCAAACCAGATTGTTGGCAGTCTGGGGCAGAGACCTAACCTGCCTTGTAAGCCTGGAGTGTTAAGCATCGACCAGGTGCCTTCAACTGTAAAGGAGAAAAGAAAGTCGTGAGATGGTCCTTGAGGCAGGGGGAGCCTAACCTAAATAAGTAGATGAGAAAGTGCCTCGCAAAGGGATGTTTAGGCCTAAGTTTTGTATGGTATAATTCCTGTGGAGATAAAAATCAATATCTACCCCCTACCACCACCCAAATACAAAACTCATAACAGATAAAAGTATGGATACCACTGAAGTCCAACTTGGTGACCCAGTGAGTTTCGTTGGGTTCACTTACAGGAGCAGAAATGACTCAAAGATGGCTGCATCACCAATGCCCACCCAACATGGATGACAGCTCACAAAGGCTAGGGACCTTCAGCACAGTGCACATCCTACAGGAAGTTCAGCAGGCTGGAGAGTGCCCTTTCCAGGTAGCTCAGGGGGTCTGAGAATATCTCCCAGAAGTCTTTACTACTTATATATGCTTTGGAAGGAAGGGATCTAGTGAATGTGGTCAGCTTCAGGGACTTCCTGAAGCCTTTGATTTGTTTCCTTTCTGAGCTTAAGGAGCTTCCCTGGAGGATGGAGTGTCCCCTTAGGATATCTCCTTTGCTTCACCTCTCTGTAAATATCTTGACTGTTAACAAGCTCCTCATGACACCACCACTCATGAGGATAATGGGGCTCACCAGACCAGGGAGGAAGCACTACCCAAGGCTCCCAGACAGGTACAGTTCTTGCACCGCAGGAACTGAAGAGCAGGGACAGGGCTGGTGTCTGCCAGCTTTCTGTCCCTACAACAAATAACCAAGATGACCAACTTACAAAGAGAAAAGGTCAGACTGGGAGATGGCTCAGCAAAGAAAGTCCCTGTGATGCAAGGGTGAGGGCTGGAGTTCAAATCCCCAGAACCCACATAAAAAGCTGTGCGGACGTGATGGCCCACCTGTAATCCCAGCGGGAGGGAAGCAAAGACCCAGGGAACGATACCAGCTGAGGTTCAGGTTCAACTAAGGAAGACACCTGATGCCAACTTCCTTTAGGCCTCCACACGCACACACACATAGGTATATGTGTTCCCACACCCATGGGAACATGCATACACATATACACACACCAAACCACCAAGTGTTGTTGGGGGACCCACAATGTAGAGCCCCAAATACAAAGCGTAACAAAGGGAGTATGTAACACAGCAAACACTGTCACCTCGTGGCCAAAAAGCCTCTTCTAATGGCCTAACGACCTCTTAATGGTCCCACGATTCCCAGCGCCAAGTTAAGGAGTAAACCTTTGACACACAAGCCTTTGAGGGGTTTTTAACTGCAGCAGAGGTGAGGTGTAGACAAAACAGTATGGCTGGAGAGGAAGGCAGGGTATGCTACCGAGTTTTAACTCTATCCTTGATGTGACGTCAAGGGATCTGAAAAGAATAAAACCGATAAGCACACATTCTGATGTGTATTTTTAGAGGTTGTTCTGGTTACTGGGGAGAGAGCAGGTCATAACAGGACAGAGTAGAAGCCGAGAGACAAGAAAGGAGCAAAACATCTTCCAGATTGGAGACAACAGGGTATGGGGACAGTGGGGTGAGGGGGAGGTTGATAGAGGCTGGAACAGGGTACATCCTAAGGCAACTCCTGAAGGCTGTGAGAGCATAATTCAGGTCGACAATTGTGCCATAGTTTGGATCTGTCCCTTGAAAAGCTTGGTACCCAGGGTAGCAGTTTGGAAGGGCTTCAGGACCTTTAAGAGGTGTCTTATCAGAAGTGTTAGGTGACGAAGGGCACACCCTTGAAGGGACTGTCACATCCCACCTCTCTGTGTCTATATGCCTCTTGGCTCTAGAAGGAAGCCATTTGCTCTAACACGAGCTCCTTAACATCGGCATCTGCGGGTCTAGACAACAGAGGCACTCAGTCTTGACCTTGAGCCTCTAGAGCCATCGCCAAATAAATCTTCCTTTTAATAAGTTGATCACCTTGGATATTTTGTCACAGTGCTGTGAAGTTAATGCAAGTGGCAGTTTGGGATTATTTTAGTGACCGGATTATATGATGATCACTTGGGGCTAGAAAGCTGGCTCTGCCGTTGGCACACACAGCTCTTCCAGAGGACCCAGGTTCTGACGCCCACATCAAGACATTCACAAGTCACGTCATTGATAAAGTTCTGATATTCAGGATAAATAAAGAACTCTTGCAACTCGGCAACACAAAAACACGAAGAACGAGATTTTAAATGGACAAAGGCTTTTCAATAGGTGTTTCTCCAAAAGAGACCAAGGACACATGCAGATGACTGGTCATCAGAGACATTCGAGCAGCATCACTTCACACCCACTGGGATAGCCATGATTTGAAGCATTCTTGTTAAACAATAAGCTTTGGTGAAGATGTAGACAAGCTGGGAGTCTTGGACATTGCCAGCGGGAATGAGAAATTGGGCTTTCACACTGAAAAAAGTTGAATCTATAACTACCTTGTGACCCAGCAATTTCACCTCTGGGTACACATCTGAAAGAAGTGAAGACATGTATTCAAAACAATACACTCATGTGTCTAATTATAGAAGCACTATCCTGGGTTCTATAGGAAAGCAGGCTAAGCAAGCCATGAGAGCAAGCCAGTAAGCAGCACCCCTCCATGGCCTCTGCATCAGCTCCTGCCTCCAGGTTCCTACCTTGAGTTCTTGCCCTGACTTCCCTGGATGATAGACTACAAATTATAAGCTGAAATAAACCCTTTCCTCCCCAATTTACTTTTGCTCATAATGTTATATCACAATAGAAACCTCAACTAAAAATACTGTGTAGGAAGGAAGACACACACACACAAACACACACACACACACACACACGCACACGCACGCACGCACACACATGCACACGCACACACACGCATGCACGCACATGCACACGCATACACTCACGCACATTCACACACCTGAAAACAGTTTGTCTGCTCTGCATTAACTTTCAGTCTAGATAACATCCAAATGACTGTCTCAGGACAGATGTAAGACTCTATGGTCGTGGTGTGTGGGAAGCCACCCCCTGCTCTAGAGGGGAGATCATAAGGAGAAAAGCACCAGCTCCAGAAATCCCAGAGACAAGACTGACCACCTGACCAGAGGGGCAAGACTAAACTTGAAATGGCTGACTGTCTTTGTTTCTCTTTCCTGTATATTCAGCCTGCTGGCTAAAGAAGAGATGGAAGACGGGAAGACAGGTCTGGAAGATGAAAATCCACTGTCTCCTCAGATGGTGGCTCTCATGATAAAACCTTACTTAAAGAGTTGACTTCTGCTCTCAGCCATGTGACCATCAGGACAGACTTACAAAATATCTAAAGACACAGAGCCCAGGTAGACAGTTTCCAGGGACAGAGGAAGGGAAATGGGGGGGAAGCTGCTTCATAGACCTGGGGGTTTTATGCTGAACTACAGATGTGTCTTGAGACAGTTATAGGGGTAGTCGTATAAGATAATGAATCGCCAGGCGGTGGTGATGCATGCCTTTAATCCCATCACTCGGGAGGTAGAGGCAGGCGATCTCTGAGTTCAAGACCAGCCTGGTCTACAGAGTGAGTTCCAGGACAGCCAGGGCTACACAGAGAAACTCTGTCTCAAAAAACCAACAACAAAAAAAGTAATATTATATTATAAATCTCCCTTTTTAGTTATTATTTTTATGCATGTGGGTGTTTTGCCTACAATGTATGTCTGTGACACCATGTGTGTTCCTGGTGCCCATGGAGGCCAGAAGAGAACATCAGATCCCCTGGAGTGACAGATGGTTGTGCACCAATATGTGGGTATCAAGAATCAAACCAGAGTTCTGTAGATGAGCAGCCAGTGCTCTTAACTACAGAGTCATCTCTCTAGCCCCATAAATCTTCTTTTTAAGAAGAATCTTGACCATATTTTAGGACTGAGTAACGGAGTTCTCTATATGGGTGCCACATTCTGGGGTGAGGAACATTGGGGGAAATGGGTTTTAAGGGAAGATAAATAATTCAAGTTTTGTCTGTGCTGCACTGAGATGCCCTTAAGTCTAAAGAAGGTTCCGGAAGGGAGGCTACATCTGAGAATCCAGATCTCAGGTCAGAGGTCCTATCTGGAGATAAAGGGTGTACAAGTATGTGTGTATAAGAATATTTTAAAAACCAATTTAGGAATGTGAGCGTATGGGACAGTGATGCAGAAGTGGGCCCAACAGGAAGACCCAGAGCAAGGCCAACATCTGGGCACTAACAGAAGCTGAGCTGCAACCAGGCTTCCAATGATAGAAGGAGGAAAGGAAGTCAGAGGGAGGGGAAGGTGGGGGTGTCACGGCAGAGGGGAGACAAGAGAGATGGGTTGTGTGGGCAAAAAGAAGGAAGGGGAGAAAGAGAAGACTAATAAAGAAACGGAGGAGTAACGGGGAAGTGGGGGGAAGAAGGGGAGAAGAAGGAGAGGAGAGGAGAGGAGAGGGACTGACGGTAGCTGCAGCTTTAAGAGAGCCCAAGGCTTTCCAGGAAAAGGAGTGGAAGCAGCCTCTGTGAGTTGGAGTTGGGCAGGAGCAAAGATGTAAAGGGCACATGCAGGCAAGTCTCCAACAAACACTGACCCATGTAAGAGGATAAAAAATAAGGGAAGTATTGTAGGGGGAGATCAACAATGATGCTTCTAAAAGACAGGAGTTTGCAGAGCCCAGTTAGAACTATGCAGTCAAGGAGAAATGGGAAAGGCCAGCGGCTAAGAGAGGCCTAGAGGGGAGGGCTGGACAGTCTTGAAAAGCTGAAAGGGGATGGGCAGGGACGCCAGGAAGGGAGAAGATGGGAGGGAGGAAGATGAGCGTGCTGGTGACCCATGGATTCTCTCCTAGGTGGCAGACAGAAGGCAAGCTGTGTGTGTGGCCCAGGGTAGCCAAGGCAGTTGGAGGAAGGCAGACCAGACCCAAGACGGTATTGAAGAGCATGGACAAGCTGGCTGTGAGAAAGACACAGCAAAAGACTGACGACAGCTTCCAGTTTCGAAGGCCATTTGTGGGGGTACATCTGTACCCCAGCATTCCAGCAGCCAGCATGAATGGGGACCTTCAGACTACAGCACTAACCCTGAGCACTGGAGGAGGTAGGATTCACCATCTGGTTCACTCTGCCCATAAAGAGGCTTGGGCAGAGAGACGAGGAGCATCCCTCAGGGTCACACAGCTCCTGCATGCTGGAGAGCAGATCTGAATCCCATCCACCAGACTCTGCCTCTGCTTATGGCCTCCATAAGCATCAGAAAAAGAAAACAAAGAGGTTTCCTTGCATGGTCACTTGGCTCCATAGCTTACAGACTTTTGGGTGCTGAGGGAGAGCATCATGCTGAGGAGCATGAGGGATAGCAGAGAGACTCACCTCGTGGTGGACAGGAACCACAGTGAGAGTAAGGAAGGACCCTTTGGTTGGGGAGGTACCTCTGTCAATGAAGTGCTTGCCATGCACATATGAGAACCTGAGATCTCTCCTCAGCATCCATATAGAAAGGTCCAGGAACAGTCGCTCATGCCTATAATTCCAGCATTGGGTCTACAGAGAGAAAAGGATCCCCAGCCTCATTGTCCAGACACTCAGGCCAAATCAGTGAGCTCCACATTCAGTGAGAGACCTTGTCTTAAGGAGGTAAGGAGGGCTGGAGAGATGGCTCAGCAGTTAAGCACACGCATTGCTCTTCCAGAGGACCCAAGTTCAGTTCCCAGCACCCACAGAAAGCAGCTGACAATCACCTGTAACTGCAGCTCCAGGGTCAATGCTCTCTTCTGGCTTCCACAGGTACCTTCACTCCCATGTACATACTCATCCAGGTATACACATACCCATAATTAAAAATAGCAAAATAAATCTTTAAGAAAAAAAATCAATAAAGTGAAAGGCCCCCTACTTTCACCTCTGGCTTCACCATCTACACACACACACACACACACACACACACACACACACACACACAATACACTCTTTGAAGCCCTGCCCCAGTGACCCATTTCCAACCAGACCCCACCTCTTACTAGTCCACTCAGATCTTAATTCATCAGGGTGTCCAGCCTTCGGTGAGACCAGAGCCCTTGTGAAATAATCACAAATTTCAAAAAAAAATTGTTTTGAAAATCACATTTCAAAAGACTCATCAACTGATCATGAAGACCAGCACATGAGCCTTCTGGAAATATTTTCATATTTAGAGCGTAACAGAGTCCCTGGAAGGTGATGGCTGGTGAGACTCTGACCGACTGAGCGGCCATCTCAAAGGAGACATACACCTGTGAGATGCGATCTCTGTGTAATAACTTCCTCACTGTTGAGACCAAATGCCCAACAGGAAACAATGTAAACAAGGAAGGGGTTCTCTGGGTCCACTTTGAGGGGGTACAGACTATAATAGCACCAAGGGTGTGCCAGAGTTCCCAGCATCAGGAGCATGTCTCCGTGAACTAGGAAGTAGAAAGCTTAGGCCAGATACAGGTTGAAGATATAAGCACAAAGACCCACCTACCCCTCAGCATCCCACACTCGGCGGCTAGTCCCCATCTCCCAAAACAGCATAACTGGCTGGGGCCAAGTGTACAAACACCTGAGCCTATGGAGGACACCCACACCCTCTAGTTGGGTGCTTCTGACACTTGGCAGACACCAGGATTGGGGACTTCTGGGGATGAAACCCACCTGACCAGCCCCTCGGGAAATGCATTTCCACACTGCCCTCCTCTCCTGTAGTCCAGTCCACTTCCTAAGCAACACCACTCTTTCCTCTGCCTGCCCATCCCTCCACCCAGCACACTTGTACCGTCTACACTCATCCCTCACACCTCCACGGGAGCCATGGGGCATGAATCATTTCTCTCCGTCAAGGTTATATTTCCTTGTTTTAAAAAGAGCACCTATTCTTCTTCTTATTCTGAGGAGGGAAAAAAAAGGTGCCTCTTTTTGGGGGCTTCAGAGGTGGCAGGATTTTTCAATATATTCATGCAAACGAGATATTTCATCTCATGGATTTTATCCCAGTTCTGTCTATGCACATTTTAAATAAATTAAGATGAAATAAATCCATTTTATTATATTACCCGGTGCCATCTCCATGAAATAATGCCCATATTTGTATTTCCTAAGGAATGTTGACGTGGCTAAAAATGTTGCAGCAGCTGTAATCTTTAAGGATTGTGCTGCCAAGAAAAAAATAAATCTAGGCCTTTGTTTGGAACCTAGAGTGGCACCACCTTTGATTGAAATGGTCTAAAATATCCATCCCCCAAACATGGATGAGGCAGTAAAGTATACAGAATTGATCACCACTGGCTCAGACATGACCATGGCGTGACTTCCCTTGTTTCAGAACATCTGTCCTCCTCCTCCTCCCATAAACCATCCGACAGAAATAAATTGCCCAGGTTCTCTTTATTAGGGGAGGAAGGAAACTTTATAGAGGTGAACCCCAGAGTGCCCTGGACTGTCCAGCCGAGCTCTCAGAGCTGTCCCTGACCCTGAGTGGCAGCCAGAGACTCCTCCTAGCCAAACCCTAGCGTCTCCACCTTCTGACTCTCTCCTGATGAAAGGAAGAGTGTGGGTGGTGACGGGAGTCTTGATCCTGCAGCATCCTATTCTCCCAGAAGGCTAACCTACACAGAGCCCTGGTCACGGAAGCCTGGTGGCAGCGGGGACATGAGCCAAGGATGGCAGAACTAAGATGTGCCCCTTTCATCAGGGTGCGTATTAGCCATTTTTATCTTTGCTGTCACCGCAGACCTGACAGAACCGTCCTGAGGAACGAGGGACTCACTTTGACTCACAGTTTCAGAGCGTCCTGTCCGTCATGGTGGGAGGGTGGGGCTGAGAGGCTCACATCACAGGGGATTAAGGGAAGGAAATGCTGGCTTTCCTCTCTTTCCCTTTGCAGTCTGTACTCAGGGCGTGACCTTCCCCAATCCACCCCTCCCCCCACGTTTCCCCCTGGGAAACTCCCCCACAAACACTACCACAAGAGTGTCTCAATCTTCTAAGTACTTCTAAATACAATCAAATTGACACTAGATATTACCTATTACAAGATGAAAACTAGAATCTCTCTCTCTCTCTCTCTCTCTCTCTCTCACACACACACACACACACACACACACACCATACTGCCTGGTGGTCCAAGCTATCAACAGCTAAAGCCAAATCCTCCCAGCTAAGGCTGTGATTTGCACGGAACTGGCAGCGTACCGTAGCGGTAAGGACCAGTTCTGACTGAGCCCTGACCATCCGGCCGTGCACTCCAAGTCCTCACAGTCTACCTTGTGTTATACCCAGCATGCACAGGAGAGCTGGACAGACTGTTCCAGTCACTTCCATCCTGTCTTTCTACATGGTCTCTTTGAGCACGGTTAGCAGTGGTAACAGCTGCTGCCCCTGTGCTCAAAGGACAGAGGCGTGACACGTCAATACTCTTTTTTTTATAATTTAATTTAATTTACATATCAGCCACGGATTCCTCTGTCCTCCCTTCTCCTGCCGCCCCCTCCCTGCCCTCTCCCCAGTCCACCCCCCATTCCCATTTCCTCCAGGGCAAGGACTCCCCTGGGGATTTCAGCCTGGTAGATTCAGTGGAGGCAGGTCCAGTCCCCTCCTCCCTTCACCCAGGCTGAGCAAAGTGTCCCTGCATAGGCCCCAGGCTCCAAACTAGTGGAAACACATGAGCTATAAACCAGTAGCTGAGGAGCCCCCAACTGGATCAGGCCCTCTGGATAAGTGAGACAGTTGATTAGCTTGAACTGTTTGGGAGGCCCCCAGGCAGTGGGACCGGGACCTGTCCATAGTGCAGGACATGTCAGTACTCTTGTGAGACATGAGCCCTAAGGCGAGAGCACCAGTCTCAGCGTACCTGAGGAACGAGGCTGGCCTTCTTTGTGGCTGTGTTTAAAGGGAGATTCACAGGTTTTAGAGAAATGGCATATCCCCTCAGAAAAGCCTGCTACGTGACCTAACGAGTTCACCACAAAATAAGCAACCGTCCACACTCCCCTCTAGATCAGCCCATTTTCAGAATAAGCAACTTCTCCCACCTACCAGAGGCACCAGCAGCTGGGAAGACATGTCTAGCCTTATAGAAAAGAGCTCCATTTTACAGGTAAAATTTGGACCAGGCACTGATAGGAGCTAGTTTTAGAACCTTCTCTGAGCGTTCTCAAATATCCCAATGAGATGGGCAGCCTGTCCTCCACTAAACATCAGGAGGCCTGGACTTCCTTCTCCATGCTTTCGTCAGGATCAGCTACCAGAAGACTCGGTGGGGCTTGGTGGCAATTCTACAGCCCTCTCTCTCATCTTACACAGCCAAGTGATGTTCTGGGCCGGCTCCTCCCCCTCTACAGCTATTAGTGTCAATTAGGTTGAGCCTGACAGGCCACCTTTGACGGAATGCCGAGCAGCAAAGACATAAACAACGCCAGAGCCTTTGGAGTTGATACATGGTTGCATTTAATAAACATTTGTTTGCATATTTTTTATCATGCTAATGAATATAATTACTTTAATTTATGTCATCAAGCTATGATTCTGTTCTGATCTATACGTCACTTAAATGTGTAGCGTTAGCATTTTGCACACACTGGCAATTTGAAGAAGGAGAGGATTCACCCCTCCTCGGAGACCTTGGAAGAACATTGCACCCTCTCAGAAGATGGACCCAGCTCTACAACTGGGAAGAGGCAGTTTATCACCCACAGGGTGGGTATCACAGCCACAACTTAGAGAATTTCTCCAAAGCCACACATTTTCTTCTTTTTAAGTGATCTCCATAAGAGGAGGCCAAGGCGGAGTGTTCAGTACACAGCCATGAAAACCAAGAGTTTTCATCGTATTAATGGTTTTCAATGTATTTAATGCACTGTTCATTTCTAAAATTTTTGAGAGAAGAAATACCACAGAAAGACATTAGACCAAGATGGTGAATTCAACTTCTTTCAACATCCAAGACATAAAGATCTTGGGGTCCAAGATGGAGGACATATGCAATATTGTCTAGACAACAGAGGCCTAGGTGAGCAGCAGTCAATACCCAGTCAGGACTGGGCAGTCACGTGACAAAATCATGTAAGGACACATACTTCGAGAAGCACAGTCATCACTAAACACGTAGCTGTCCATACACATCCCTCCAAATTGCCCTGACATGCAAGAAGGGTTATCCCTGGACAGTAAAAGGTAGAGAAAATGTCACTGATAGAGAAAAGCGGGGCAGGGTGCTGGCTCGGCAGGAAAAGGCGTTGTTGCCTACACAACACATAGTAAAGAAATGTGAAAGAAGAAAACACTCAGGGAGACCCACAGAAAAAGTCGCGAAGGACCATCGTGGCATGCCAAGTGTGGAGGAGGATCTGTGGACCGCAGGCTGAAGAGCTAGGATTCGAGAAGCCAGCATGTGCCTTTAACCTTTTCCTTCCCATGGCCGGTGTGTCAAGCGACAGTGTGGATAGGCACTGGCATTCTGGAGAAGTCATTCTCGTGAGTACCACCTGGAGAGACAAGGAGGACCCACTCACCATGACTTTCACCCCCACCTTCTCCAGTACACGGGAGCAAGCTTCGGGAAAACACTAAAAACTGAGGTAGGAGCTAGGCCCAAGACTCCCCTGCAAAGACACTGTGTATACCTCAGTGTGGAAGCAACTCACCCATGTGGGAACAAGTGGAAATCCAAAGGGGAAGGGAGCCCAGGTTAGTTCTCTGCTTTAAAAAAATTAAGATCTGGGGAGATGGCTCAGTGGTTTGTGGCACAAACATGAGGGTTTTAGTTCAGATCTTAGCACCTGCATGAAAAGCCATGCACAGCAGCACACATCTGGAACCCTAGCCCTGGGGTGTGGAGGTAGGCAGATTCCTGGAGCTGCTGGCCAGGCAGTGAGCGCAAAGTTGAGTGAGAGACCTTGACTCAAAATAAAATAAAAAAAAAAAGTGGAGATGGAGCATGTGGCCAACACCTTTAATCCCTGCACTCAGAGGCAGAGGAAGGTGGTTCTCTGTGAGTTCAAGGACAGCCTGGTCTACAGAGCGATTCCTCAGCCATGGCTACCCAGAGACACCTTATCTTAAAAAAAAAAAAAAAAAAAAAAAAAGTTTAAAAATAGTGCGGAGAGTGACAGAGGAGAGAATGTGTGATGGATAGACTCTGACTTCCATGCACAAACATGTACAAATGCACATACACACACACAAAGTCCTCAAAATAAAGCTCAATCTGAGACTAAAGTGTAACAGGTAAAACTATACATTTTTTAGAAAGGAAATCTTTAGAACCTGATGCTATACAAGATATTCTGTAATCTGACACCCAAAGCAAGATCATAAAAAGGGAAAATTGATAAAACATACTATATCAAAAATTTTAATATTACTCCTGAAAGAAATGTGTATTGTGGCTGACTAGGTAAGACGCTGAAATGCTGTGAGAGCTCACTTTCAAGGCCAGGCAGGGGTAGTGGTACAGGCCTGTCATACAGCACTGGCGAGGCTGAGGGAAGACTGAGCTACATAATAGGACCTTATCTCAAAATAGAACAAAACTGCACACACCCAACAGAGTGCTAATATCCAGCATAAAGAGAGAGCTCTCAAAACACATCAGCAAAATATAAATGATCAAATTGGAAAACAGGTAAAAGGCAGAGGCATTTATTTCACTACAGAGAATGTACAAATGTCAATAGAGCTGGCATCCATAGCCAGAGGGAAATGTAAATTAGGACCCTGCCACATAATGAAACGCTCCACGCAATGATCAGAATGCCCACATTGGAGAGAGAGAAAAGCGCTTATGCTGGGAAGCCATGGAGGGCAGCTCCACTCACAAATCTGTAAGCCGCTCTAGAAAGTGGCTTGGCAGTTTTCTTTAAAAAAAAAAAAAATGCAGAGCGAGATCCAGAAAAGGCGCAAAGCCACCCAGAGAAACCCTGTCTCAAAAAACCAAAAAAAAAAAAAAAGTGACACCAACTCCCACAGGAGCCAACAAAGGTACTCTAAAGTATTTATCCCAGAGAAAGGAACCTTATGTTCCCATAAAACCTGACACAGGTGTTTATAATGGCTTTATTTGTGATCAAAATAGGGAACAGCCTGATATGAGAAGGAGACTCGGTTGAGCAGTGTGTGTGCATACCACAGAATACTATTCAGCAATAAAAAGGAGAAAGCAGCGGATTACATGCAACAACCATAGTAAATATCCCTGCAATTGGGCCACTTGAGAAGGTGTATTCTGAGGATGACCTTGTACTATTCCATTCACATAACATGGTATGTCTGATTCCCTGTGTGGCCTTCTTTTGTTACATCTTTAGCATAGAAATGGAATATAGGTCAGAGATTGTGGGAGCGAGGACAATAGGGATGGAGACGACAGCCTAGAAAATTCTCACTGGAAAATTCTGTGTCCAGCTGAATTGCAGTACGTTACATTACAGTCTGTAAGATGTAAGACGATACAGTTGGGACAAATGGGTAAAGGGCTCAGGAAACTCCCTCTGCTGTTTCTTACAACTGTACGTGTATACTTAGGCAAAGCCAAGTGTAAAACATTCTTTAATCCCCTATAAATTTAAACATATTCTTGCCATATGACCTAGCTATCAATTCTGTCCCCAGAGTATTTGCCAAGAGAACAATTGGTGTTCAGTCTAACAACAATCTATGTTGTGAACAATCTCAGTGTCCATCAGCTGAGGACTAGATTAGGCACCTTCGTTACAGCCTCACAGGGTAATTCTGTGTAACAATGTCTTTAAAGATCTTTTCATTTTTATTGTGTGTTGGGGGGGCGGTGTTTTGCCTGTGTGTATGTCTGTGTGCCACGTGCAACCAGGGCCAGAGGAGGCCATAAAAGGGCACCCCTGGAACTGGAGTCGCAGTCGTTAGCCACCATGTGAATGCTGGGCATGGAACTTGGGGCCTCTGCTAGAGCAACAAATGCTCTTAACCACAGGTGACGCTCAGAAACTCTGCATTAACTCAACAGGTCCACGGGACCCAGCCTCAGTGCATTTTCAGCACACCTCAGGAAAGGAGAGACTGGAGGGTGAGTGAGCAGAGCTGTGGTTGTCGAGGTAAAGGAGCAGAATTACCACAGGGAACAAAAGAACTCGACTACATCTTCAGACAACTGTGGATGCCAACATTTGTTAAGGTATACATATTAAAGGTGTGCAAAAACTAGCTGAGAAAAGTGGAATTAGCTCGAAGATCGAAGGGAATGACCAGGAAGGGGAGGAGCAAGAAACCAGAGGGTAGAAGGGCATGGGGAGTGCTCAATGTGCTATATACCCTTGTATGAAAATCTAAAGATAACAATAAACAATTAAACAAGAATTCCAATTCCAATAAAAACACAACCAAGAACAAGCAACCATTTAAGAAGCCCCCACCAGCAGGACCGCATGAGTCAGCCCCTCTCAGAAGGAGGCTGGACTAAACCCAGTCCTTAATTGAGAGTAATTGCAAAATGTTCTAGAAATGCAACACTTCTGTGATATAAAGCATTTCTGGCCAAAAATAAGTCTCATGCCCCTTATTGGCTAGGTCTTCTGGGCTTCTCCATATTAAGATGACTTTTCTCCAAGGTATTTTATGATTTTTTTGTGCTATTGTGAATTTGGTTTTTTTCCCTAATGAGATGTCTCCAAAGCTATCCATTTTTATATGCTTATTTTGTAGCTCAAACTGGACTTGAATTCATAATTCTCCTACCTCCAACTCTTTAACATACCCTACTGATGTACATCACTACAAGAGGCAGAATGTTTATTTTCAACTTAGTACCTCACCTTTCTCTGGAGATGGACTCAGGTCCTGTGCAAGATCAGTAGGTACTCTTAACCACTGAGTAATCTCTGCAACCCCAATTGGTCTTGCTTTTAAAAGAACTATTTCTCACAATTTTAGTACTTGCCTTAGGGTTTTTATTGCTGTGATAAAACTCTAGGACCCCCCCCAAAAAAAGCGATGGAAAAAAAACTAACTTGGGAAGGAAAAGATTTTCCTCTATCCCTGAGGGAAATCAGGGCAGGAACTCAAGACAAGGGGAACCTAGAGTTCCAACAGGAACTGTTCGGTATCAGAGAGTCTGCAGCCATTGGAAGCCAGAGCTCTGCCAGGCCCAAGAGACAGGTCAGGGAAGCAGGCTGAACTAACTGAGCTGAACTTTCCTCTCTGTAGAATGGGATGATCTAGCCATCCTTCCCATACACACGTGGGCACGGGGAGGCAGAACGCTACATAGATAGACAAGAGGCCATGGAGGGATGCTGCTTACTGGCTTGCTCCTCATGGCTTACTCAACCTGCTTTCTTATGCAACCCAAGACCACCAGCCCAGGGGTGGCACCACCTACGGTGATCTGGACCCTCCCCCATCAATCATCAGTCAAGAAAAGTGAACCACAGGGTTCCCCACAGGCCAATCTGATGGGGATATTTTACCCAACTGAGGTTTCCTCTTCCAAAATGACTCTAGCTGGTGTCAAGTTGACATAAAAACCACCCAGCACAGTGCTTTATAGATCTTTAGTTTTATCTTTCACTTAGTACTATTTTTTCTATTGATCTTATGCAAGAATACTTGAGGGGAAATTATTTGCTTATCACAAAAGAATAATTTCAAGCAAAATATGCTTTGACTGTCATTATGATTCTAACATTAAAATTATGTGAATTAGGTAATTAGTCATCTTCCCAGTTGGCAACACATTATGGGGGGGGAGAGGGAGTGTGTGTGTGTGTGTGTGTGTGTGTGTGTGTGTTCACTACACAGAAGGCATGTGGAGGTCAGAGGACAACTTTGTGGAGTGAGTTTTCTCTTTCCACCTTTATGTTGGCTCTGGGGATCAAACTCAGGTCATCAGGCTTGAGCAGCAAGCACCTTCTCACCCCTGAGCCATCGTGCCAGCCCATGAATTGTTTATCTCTTCAATATGTGGTAAAAACCATCTGAGCTTTACGTTTTTCCATAAAAGTGTGTCTTTGATTAGCTTTTCAGTTTTGTCAATAAAAACAGCGTATTCCAACTTTCTACTACTTCTAAAGCTAATTTTGTTCATTTACGCATTTGATAAAACTTGCATTTTACCTGTTTTTAATGCATATAAAGCCTCTATCTTATCAGACTTGATTCCTCTGTGTGTACATGTGTCCTCTTTCACCCGATGCTCTTTGTCCATACCCTTCTTCTTCTCCGGTCAGACTTGAGGTTTTATTGATCAGTTCACTGGCTGTGTTGACCTTGCTGGCTCTGTTAATGTCAGTTTTTAATCTTGATTAAAGCTTTCCTCTAACTTTCTGTAGGTTTGATTTTTAGTTCTTTCAAGTATCTTGAATATTATGTTTGGTCCATTTGGTTTCAATTTCCCTCATTTTCTAATGAGTGAATCGAAGTCCATAAATTTTCCTCTGATAACTGTTTTGGCCACATCTCACAGGTTTTAATATTTAATGCTCTATTGCTTATTTCTAAATAGTGTATAATTTTCATTTTTATTTCCTTATTAGCACAAGGCCCTTTATAAGTGTTTCTGTATTTGTGATTGTGGATATTGATTTAATCTCTCTTTTACTTATTTTCTCATTCGCTCAGGGGATAAAACTTGTACAATTCTATTTTTTCTTTGTTGTTGAGGTTTCCTTTGCCGTCTGATACATTGTCAGTTTCCGGAAGTGACTTGTACGTCTGAGATGAATGTGTTATATGTTTGTTATACCGAGTTGTTTATTGTGCCGTTGGATTCTAAATGCCATGCTGGAGAGATGGCTCAGTGGTGAAGGGCTGCTCTTCCAGAGGACCTTGTGTAGTGGTTTGAATGAGATGCCCCCACAAGTCTCTGGCATTTGAACGCTTGGTCCCCAGTTGGTGCCTGTTTGGGGAGAATCGGAAATGTGGCCTTGCTGGAGGAAGCTTGCATCCCAGGGATCTGAGCTTCCTGGTCCAGACAGGAGCTCTCAGTTGCTGCTCAGGCTGCCTGGTGCCTGCTCCTTCTACTGCAGTAGCATGGACTCTGACCCTCTGGAACCCTGAGCCGCAAATTAACCCTTTGTTCTATAAATTGTCTCAGTCGCCGTGTTTTATCACAGCAATAGAAAAGTAAAAACTACACCCGGGTTTGGTTCCCAGCACCCACATGGCAGCTCACAACTACCTGTAGCTCCAGGTCCAGGGCATCTGACTCCCTCTTGTGGCTTCCTTGGACACAAGGCACACACATGGTGCATGGACATACATGCAAACAAAAAAATCCAGATACATAAAATAAAAATAAGTAAGAATTTGAATTCTGTTTGCTATTATTTTTGCTTAATATATTTTCTAAAGAAGTATGAAATTTGTGATGCTATTTTTTATCTTTTTACATATGTATTATAGAGTTCTCTAGAGTAACAGAACCAATGGGATGTATATATATATATATATACATATATATGTATATATATAATTTAATATATACTAAATACACTAAAGAATTTATTAAGTCAGCTACATTAAAATAGTAACAGCAACTGAATTCACCTGAGAAGCTGAGAACTTACTAGTTGCTTGGTCCTTGAGGCTGGAAGGAGTCCCCCAAGAGCTGGCTCTCTCTGGAGAGGCTGAGGACCCAGGAATTGCTCAGTCCACAGGGCTGGGTGCTTCAACAGTCCCAACCCAGCACCAAAAACCTGGAAGGTTCCTGGAGAGCCACTGGTCTTTAGTCAAATATTCAGAAATGCTGTTCTGATACCAGGGAAGGAATCAGCAGGCAGTTGAGTGAATGAACGCTGAGGTAAGAGAGAAAGCCAAGCCAGCAAAAAGCCAGTCATTGTCCTGCTGTCCTTTTAAATCTGGGTGGCTACCACCAGAAGGTGCTCCCTACACTCCTGTGAGTCTTCCCACATCAACTAAGCAATCAGGACAATTCTCCAGTTGAGGCTCCCTAAACGGGTGATCCCAATTTGTAGCAAGTTGACATTAAAGCCAACCATAATAACATCTATTAGTTTTATTTTATATTCTCCATTATTGAGAGCGTGAAGGAATACAATTACGGTATCTTCCCAGCTGATTGTTCTTTCAAACAATATAAACTCTTCTTTTATGTCCTCATTGCAATGCGACTCCTCCTGCTTGAGATGGTGTCTAAGCTAGCTTACACACCTTAATACAGTTAGGCTTGTTTCTCAAGCCTGTTTCTTTTCATTGATTTGGCTTATTTTTAGATACCACACGTCTATTCATTGTGGCTTTGTAAACAAGTTTTATTAATAAATCTCTATATACTATCCATTCTTCTGCCTTAACTTTAGATTTAACACTACTGAGCTCTTGATAGGCTATGTGGAGGCTTGAGTCAGAAAGGCCCCTGTGGTGGATGTCAATATGGTACCAGCTAGAGTCATCTGAGAGAATGGAGCCTCAATTAAGAAAATGCCTCCATGAGGTCAGGTTGTGAGCAGGCCTATAAGGCATTTTCTTAATTAGTAATTTGATGGAGGAAGGTCCAGCCCATTATGGGTGGTGCCATCCCTGGGCTGGTGGTCCTGGGTTCTATAAGAAAGCAGGCTGAGCAAGGCAAGGGGAGCAAGCCAGTAAGCAACACTCCTTCATGGTATTTGCATATACTCCTGCCTCCAGGTTCCTGCCCTGCTTGAGTTCCTGTCTTGACTTCCCTTGATGATGAACTATGATGCAGAAGTGTAAGCCAAATAAACCCTTTCTTCCCTAACTTGCTTTTTGGTCATGGTGTTTTATTACAATAGAAACCCTAACTAAGACAGCCCCCAGAGGCTCATATGTTTGAATTTGTAGGCCCCAGTTAGTGGAACTGTTTGGGAAGGATGCTGGAGGAGGTGTGACCTTGTTGGAGGAAGTATGTGACTGGGAATGGAACTCGAGGTTTCAGAAGCCCATGCCATATCTAGTCTCACTCTCTCAGTCTGCTGTCTGCAGATCAGGATATAAAGCTCTTAGCAACTGCTCCAGCACAATGTTGCCTGATTCCCACCATGATGGTCATGGACTCACCCTCTGAAACTGTAAGCAAGCCCCAAATTAAATACTTTTATAAGGGTTGCCTTGGTCATAGTGTCTTTTCACAATAGAACAGTGACTACAACAGATCATATGAGAGCTTCCTACATATCCCTGGAGTCCCTTCACATTACTGTTAAGTGATAAATTTGATTTGACCATCCAAATGTTTACCCCTCACCTCTTCCCATTATTTGACTATAAGGTTTACTCTACAACTCCCTTATATTTGTTCCATCACAGTGTAAAGACTTCCCCCAGATTTCCAGGTTTAAGGGTGATGCAGGATTTGCAATAGCATATTAACTGGAGCTTCTTGACTACAGAGGGAAGAGTTCTTTCCCTGTGCATTATGGGATATTTACCCAACAATATTGTTGACTTTCATCCAGTAGATACAAGTAGCTTCCCACACCAAGCTATGGCAATCAGAATGCTTCTGCACATGGTCAGATGTCTCTGCAGAGGCAAATGCCCTTGGCCAAGAGCCACTGACGTCAAAATTACCCTTCCCTTCCAACTTTCACTGTAGCTTTTGGAAGGACAGGATGGTGAATTTCATTAAATGCCCTTTGGCATATGTTGTGATTTGAACAAGGCATGTCTCCCAGAGGCTCATGTATTTGAACACTCTATCCCCAGTTGGTGGTGCTGTTTGAGGAGGTTATGGGACCTTTAGGAAGTGGAGCCTTACTGGAGGAAGTATGCCACTGGGATAGGCTTTGAGGGGTTAAAGCTTTGCCCCACCTCTTGCACATGGCACCCCTAAGTATGGATGAAAATGTGATCAGCCAGCTTCCTGCTCCTGCCTTCATGCCATGCCTTCCCTGCCATGATGGGCTCTCCCTCTAGAACTGTAAGCTAAGATTAAAAAATAAATAAAAATAAAAATAAAAACTTTTCTTCCTTAAGTTGCTTCTGTAGGGATTTTTATCATAGCAATGGAAAAATGACTAATAAACCATATGATTTGAGATTTCTCCCGAGTGACCTGCTGATATGATACAATTTCAGCCTCCTAACTTGGTACTTTCCTTGCAATAATGGAATAAAGCCTACTGCTCATGGTATACATGTTTAATATACAGTGTTGATCTTCTAAATTATATTAATATTTACATTGACATGTGAAGTTGACCAATAGTTTTCCTTACATTTTACTTGTGATATAAAGATGATGCTTAATTGCTAAGTATTACTATTGATATCACTAACTTCACATGATATAAGATCACCTTGGAGAGAAATCCCTGGTATTGTCTACGAAAGATTGTCTAGATTATGTTAAATGAGATGGGAGCTCCCACCTTAACTGCAAATGAAAAGGTGAAATTGACCTGAGCACCAGCATTCCCCTCTCTCTGCTTCCTGACTATAGAGGCAAAGTGAGCGGTGCCTCCAGCCTGTCTCTGGCTCCCAGGTGACGGACAGTGAACCAGAATAAATCCTTCCTAAGTGGCTTTTGTCTGATAGTTGGTTGCAGCAATGAGAAAAAGTAACCAGTGTAGTAAGGTTGCCATCTGTATCACTACCACAATAATTGTCTGTTCCTTAAAGAATCTGCATGAATTGCCTCTGCAAAAATCTTTTTTAAACATCTTGAGATTTATTTACTTTCATTTTATGTATATGAGTGTTTCCTGCACACATGTATGTGTGCCGTGTTCATGCAGTGCTTATGGAGGCCAACAGAGGGCGTTATATCCCTTGGAACTGGAGTTACAGGTGGTTGTAAGCCACCATGAGGATGCTGGGAATCAATCCTGGATCCTCTGGAAGAGCAGCCCGTGCTCTTAACCACTGCGCCATCTCTCCAGCCCCATGTTTCTTCCTTTCTTTTATCTTTTACTATTGCACACTTAATCATTTAAATTTTCCTAGATCATTTCATTAGCACTTCCTGTGCTAATGTGCTCGTGTATCTGTCTCCTTTAATGTTTCAAAATTCGTGGCTAGTCCTTTTTGTTTATAATATTGTTACATATTTTTCCATCACTGGTCAGATGTCTTTAACTACTTCTTTGTTTTGGTAGTCTACAATATGTTTTCTAATTTATTAAATTATGTTGCATCATCATCAATACCATCCTGGGTTTGCTCAGTTGCCAATGTGATGGTTTGAATGAAAATGGCCCCCAAAGGCCCATAGGGAGAGGCACTACTAGGAGGTGTGGCCTGGTTAGAGTAGGTTTGGCCTTGTTGGAGGAAGTGTGTCATTGGGGGTGGGCTTTGAGGTTTCAGATGCTCAAAACCAGTGTTTTGCTGGCTCTCTTCCCGCTGCCTTCAGATCTGGATGCAGAACTCTCAGCTACTTTTCCAGCACCATGTCTGCCTGCATGTCGACATGCTTCCCACCATGGTGACAATGGACTAAATCTCTGAACTGTATGCTAGCCCCAGTGAAATGTTTTCCTTTATAAGAGTTGCTGTGGTCATGGTGTCTCTTCACAACAGTAAAACCCTAACTAAGACAGCATATTTCCCATTTGTTGTGAATTAAAAGTTTAATTTGTGTATTTTTATTCAACATTCAATAATGCTGATATTTAAGAATCTGTGATTTCTTCTGAGAACAGCTTTGCCCAGCCGTGCAACCTAAGTATTGGTGCACAGTATTCTTGTTCTTCTCATGCTCTGAAGAGACTTCCATCATTGTTTATCTGGAGTTAGTTTTGTCTTTCTCTTGGCACTGAGGAATGAACACATGGAGTCTGTTTGTCTGTTTTAAGACAGAGTCTCACTAAGTCCTCCAGGCTGGCCTTTGTACTACCCCATAGGCCAGGCTGACCACAAATTTGCAGTTGCCCTGCTTCAGCCTCTCAAGCTGGAATGACAGAACCCACCAGTACCACCAGGCCCATTTTTCTGTTCCTTGAAGATTTACATGGATTGCCTCTGAAAACAACTATTTTAACATGTTTTTTCCTTACAATTTACTTACTTTGTGTGTGTGTGCGTGTGCGTGTGCGTGTGCATGTGCGTGTGTGTGTGTGTGTGTGTGTGTGTGTGTGTGTGTGTGTGTGTACCACATGCATGCAGTGCCGGTGGAGGCCAGAAGATGGCATCAGATCCCCTGGCTCTTACATTTTGCTCTGTTCCGTTGTTTTCTTTTCATCCTTATCTGTAGATCTTTAAAACTGATTCTTGGAGGATTCTCTTCCACATACAGAGATCCTGTTGATAATTAAAATAGTACACAATTTTTAAGTGTGTCCAGCTTACTTTTCAATCCCTATCTCTAAATTTAGGATTTTTAGGTCACAAGGCAACTAATTATTTTCTGCTTCCTTTTAACAAAATATTGTAACTATGTTTCTTTTTTCTTTCCACTAAATCCAAGCTAAGTTTCTTCCTCAACTAGTCCTCAGACACTTACTAAGAAAGCACAGATTTCCCTATAGATGTTGCTATTCATTCTTGAACAACATGGCTTCTCTTCAAAAGTTCATTTTTAATATTTAAATTTAGTTTTTCACAACTCAGACATAGAGAGCACAAATAATGGTTTGAATTTTGCTCTGCCTCTGTAAAGCAAAGCCTTTAGCCCCTACCCTGAATCATGAATAGCCACAGTGCTGGGGACACACAGAATTCCCTAGGCAATACTTTCTGCCTAAAGGCAACTCACTGAGAAAGGAAATAAATGGGGAACAGAAGTGGATGTAAAGATTGGAGGGATCTGGGAAGATGTCTGAGGTTTTTTGTTGTTTTATTTGTTTTGGGTTTTTTGTTTGTTTGTTTTTTGTTTTCTGTTTTTCTACTGCTGGGATAAAACATCAAAAGCAACTTTGGAAGGAAAGGGGTCATTTGGCTTACACATCCAGATCATGGTCCATTGTTGAAGGAAGCTAAGGCAGGAGCTGAAGCAGAAATCACAGGGAAATGCTGGTTACTGGCCTGCTCCTCATGGCTTGTTCAGCCTAATTTCTAATATGCATAGATCAGACCATCTGCCTGGGGACAGTACTGCCCACAGTGGGCTGGGCTCTCCCAAAGCAATCATTAATTTAAAAAAAATGCCCCACAGACATGCCCACAGTCAGTCAGATGGTGGCATTTTCTCAACTGATGTTCCTCTTTCCAGGTATCTCTAGCTCAGTGGTTCTCAACCTGTGGATTGAGACCCTTTTGAGGTTGAACAACCCTTTCACAGGGGTCACCTAAGACCATCGAAAAACACAGATCCTTACATCACGATTCATAACAGTAGCAAAATTACAGTTATGAAGTAACAACAAAAATAACGTTATGTTTGGGGGTCACCACAACCTGAGGGACTGTATTAAAGGGTCACAGCATTAGGATGGTTGAGAACCACTGCTCTAACTTGTATCAAGTTGACAGAAAACTAACCAGAACAGCAGGGCAAGCCCTCATGTGCAAACATCAGGTTGGAGGCACGGCCCGACATCTCCCAGGTGGCCATCGGCTGCTAGGAACACATTCATGAAGACACCATGCACAAGGTCTTTCTGTTCCGCCTAGCTCTACATTAGTGTTTACATCAGTGTTTCCAGCCATGGGTTGCTATAATACTAGCAAAACAAAGAGAAGTGAGGAGTGCTTCAATGATTCTGAGGTGCAAACTGAGTGTGTCAAGTACAGGATGTGCAAACACAGCGACCATGGAGTTTACCACTTTATTAAAATTGTGATTGTTCACATAAAGACTCAGCCAGGTCACATATTAATAATTATCACTGACAATCTTGAACATCAGCTGAAGCCCACGAGTGAAGCAATATCACATCTCCCGGTCTCATTTATCTTACTGCTTATAGCCCCTCTGTGGTCAGCGTGCCGCGAGCTTCGCGGACATTTAATTATGAGCACATCATAAATGTAGCTAACAGGGCAGAGGCTGGGGGGTGCGCCTGGCAAGGGGGTCGCAGTCCAGAGTACTCAGTTGATGTACCCCCAACGAGGACGTGAAAGACCACTTCTCCAGTTTTCCCTCTGCAACTCCCTGCTACCCACTGGTAGCCATCACGATTGAAGAACCATCCTGAGGGCTGCTCCATATTCCTCTGATTCTGAGACTTGGCAGCCAGGTTCTTAAACTTAAGTTATGTCTATGTTGCAGCCTATACAGATCAGCTAAGAGTACCTTCACTTCATCACATTTGGAGCATCCCAAGTGTGGGGAGGGCGGGGAGGGGGGGTTTCCCCAATCTTATGCAAATGAAGGGGTGGAGCTTCCACTCCAAAGTCCTGGAAGCCCATCACCCTTCCCACCTGGCCCAAACTACTCAGTTGTAGTGGGATAAAAGGACAGCCAGGATCAAGCATAGTGGTACACAATTATAATCACAGCATTTAAGAAGCACAGACTGGAGGATTTTGAGTTCAGGATCAACCTGATTGCATCACATGTTAGAGACTAGCCTGGATTACATAGCAAGACCTGCTTCAAGCATACAAAAAGAAGAGAAAAGGAAAATAAAGAAAAATGACTAGGGTCTGAAATGTAGCTCAGTAGTAGGGCACCTGCCAAAAATTCCCCAGTGAGGGGCTGGGGCCAGGGCTCAGAGACAGAGTCCTTGCCTAGAATCCCCCAGTGAGGGGCTGGGGCCGGGGCTCAGTGACAGAGACCTTGCCTAGCTTATGCAAGGTCCTGAGTTCCATTCTAGCAATATGAAGAAGTTGGGAGGAGCTGTCCTTAACAGCATCCGGCCGTTCAGTTATATCCAAGTACACAGAAAATATCTTTCCAGGAAATCAGAAGAAGGTGACCTTGTATCCTGAGTGATGGAGCAGGAGGCTCTCCATGTACTCCTAATTAGCTGTGGCTTTGATACACTAGCCAAGGTGTTGGGCACTAATAAGGCCGCCAGCCTCTCAGAGTGGGCCTGAGGCTGCCAGATCTCTGAATGTCGTGTTTCAAAGCAAGTGTCCTCAGAGGGGCCGAGGTGCAGATTCCTCAGCACCCTGGCAGGCTCATGTGGGGAAGACAAAGCATATAATAAGGGATGCGCAATGAAGGAGCTTTGAAGAGAGAGCTGAAAAGTAGCTATCATGTTGGCAGATAAATTCTACACACAATTATTCATTCCTAGCCCCTTGACATGTAGATTAATGAGTTTGATAACCCAGGCTTCTAGGAAGTAGATTCCGCCCTTCGCAGGCTTTCTCCCCCTCTACCTACAAACAGCGAGCTGGTCTATGGAGAAAAAACAAATCGATACATTTGCAGTAGCCATCGCTGCTTGCTTGTGATTGGAGCCTTATGTCAAAACTATGATGTGTCTTCTATCCCTGGCCTGGGAGGAAGCTATAGTTGTCAGATGAACATGGGAGGGACGGTCAGCTTCGGACCTTGGACTCCACTGAGTTCTGATTTGTTGCCTAGGCTGGGCATGGGGCTCATCTGCTTCACCCCAGGCTGGACTTCCCAGTGGTACTAGCCCTAGTTGGTGCTCAGTCACCCGCTCAAAAGAGAGGCAAAAGGAAAAAGCAGTGCAAGGGTGTGGGCCCCTATCCCACTCTGGATGTCGCAGGAAGGATGGGTAAACAGCCGTGAGCCTGAACCTGAATTGAGTTCAAATCCTCACAAAGAAAATGTATCCAAAGCAGACATACGTCTGTGTCATCAGGTCCGCACATCGTGGTCCATGTGCTGCCCAAACAGGAAAGAATGAAGTGGTAGAGGTGCCGCTGGACTCGGAGAGCACCTTCCCGGGGCTGGGGAGATGGCTCAGCAGAGAACGCACTTGACTTGCAATCACAGGGGCTGGAGCTGAAACCCCAGACCCCACACAAGAGCCTGGAAGGCACAGTAGCTGCCTGCAGTCCAGTGCTAGGAAAGCAGAGACGGGGTCTGTGGGTCAAACTAGCTGAACCAGCCGGAACTGGAAACTCTGGGTGTCCTGAGAGACCCTCAGTAAATAAAGTGGAAAGCCATGAAGGAAGACACCAGACATCAGCTTTGCCCAACACACACACACACACACACACACACACACACACACACACACACTTTTGAGTGTACATACATATACACACACCACACACTTACATACACACCTGCGTGCACACACACATAGATATACATATGTACCCATAGATGTGTAAATGCATATGCACACGCGCACACACACACACACACACACACACACACACGAATATATTCCTTAAAAATAGACTTTAGAAAAAGTGGGCATGGAAGACAGTAGAATGGGAGATATTAAAACAGAAGGGAAACACTGGGGCAGAGGGGTTCAATGGGAAAGGGGGCGGGAAGATAGATGGGCAATGACAAGGGAAAATACGTACAAAAATTCCATAAGAAAATCTCTCACCTTGTAGGCTAATTTTAAAAAGAAAGAAAGGAAAAACTACACTCCTGTGGGTGGATGTGATGGCCACACCTGTAATCCAAACACCCAGGAGGCTGAGGCAAGAGGATCAGGGGGTTCCAGGCTAACCTGGGCTATATAGTGAGAGCCTGTCAGAAGGAAGGAAGAAACGGAGGGAGGGAGGGAGGGAGGGAGGGAGGGAGGGAGGGAGGAAGGAAGGAAGGAAGGAAGGAAGGAAGGAAGGAAGGAAGGGGATGAAAGGTGGAAAAATAGGTAAAAAGAAAACAGCCTGTCTTTTGGTGCCCTCATTAGCTACGTTTCTAGGTCTCAGTTTTCTTCTCATGCCATCCTGCTGTTTATCCTCCAAAAATAAAGCAAGGGTGGACCAGCCAGATGGATTAGAGGGAAATCTGACTGCCTGGGTTCGAGCCCCAGAAGCCACATGGTAGAAGGAACAGACAGCCTCCTGCAAGTTGTCCTCTGACCTCCACACAAGTGCATGGCGCACACACATGCACTTAAAACCGATAAATTAAAATGTAATTTAAAAATGAAAAACTGAAAATCATGCACATTTGCAACCAACACTAACAATGTGGGAAGAAAAGTATAGTAGGCAGTAGAGAGTGGCACTATTTGAAAAAGGTCAGGAAGTGTGTCACTGAGGGTGGGCTCTGAGGTTTCCAAAGCCTCAGCCAGGCCCAGGCTTCTGCCTACTGCTTATGAATCACAACGTAGCTCTCAGCCACTTCTCCAGCACCATGTCTGCCTGCCACCACCACGCTCCCCTCCATGATAATGGACTGACCCTCTGAAACTGTAAGCCAGCCCCAATTAAATGCTTTCCTTAGTAAGAGTTGCCGAGATCCTGGTGTCTCTTCATGACCATGGCACAGTGACTAAAACAGGTAACTTACAAAGGTAAATGTCCCACTCACACATTCAAGCTTCCCGTTCTTCAACTTATACTGCAAGGAGTGGGACTGAGGGCCTGTGAGGCGGAGGCAAGATGTGGGTAGACGGAGGAGGAAGAAGGCCCCTCCCATGATACTCTGATAGGGGGCCTGGCTGTCATTCTTTCTGCCTGTTTCCTTAGGTAAACAGACTTCAAAACCCTCCACAGAGTCCTACCTGGGTCCTGGGTAAGCAAGTCCAGTGTCTGAGATCCCTGTGGCTCCTGGGCCGTCATCAACATGGGCATTCTACAGATACCTTGTATTATACCACAGGAATGGGGAGGCTGGGGAAATGGTTCAGCAGTTAAGAGCATGTGCTGCTCTTACAGAGAATCTGAGTTTGGTTCCCAGCACCCACGTTGGGCAGCTCACAAGGGATCCAATGTTCTGTTCTGGCCTCTGTGGGTACCTGCATTCACATATGCTGAGCCATACATAAACATACACAGACACATGAACAAAAATAAAAATAAATCTTTTTTTTAAAGAGTAGGGAGTATATGAAACAGCAATCTACCCAGCTCATAAAAATCTGATTCTCCACATAAGACCAACTTAGTGTTTGTGGAGGTTCAATTAAATGTCAGCCTGGCTTCCATCTTGATGCTAAACTGACAGCTTTAAAGCATGCAAAAACATATCTCTCCCTCACGGAGCCTTATAATGTCCCCAAAAGTCTTGGGGTGACGAGCACAGGTCATCCTATTTCACCACTAAAAGTGCAAGGTGCTCATTAAATTCAAATATCAGACAGACACATGTTACACTTTACATATGAAATGTCCCTTGTGGGCTTAGCTGGTCCCGTCCTGATGGGGCTGTTTGGACACTGAACTCTGGGACTGGGGCCTAGTGAGTAGGAGTGACTCTAAGCAGCCACTGAAGACAAGCCTGAAGGGACATATCTGCCTCTGCTCCTGGCCTCAGCTCTCTGTATCCTGGTCCATCGAGATGTGAGAAGTCACATCCCAAGGTCCCACTGCCATGCACTAGCCCGCTCCAAATGTCATGCCTTCCCCCATGAAGAACTTTATCCTAAAACTGTGCCAAAATATACCTCTCCTCCTCTAAGCTGCTTCCACCAGGTGTTTTGTGACTGTGACAAGAAAAGTAGCTAATGCAACAATGAATAGCTCTTGGTATAAATATGTCACAAATGTGCATAGGACATATTGATACTAAAAAGATAATTTGCTATACGAAGTAACAAGGTAATATACTAAGAATATTTTAGCATTAGTATGCCCCATGCATGTTTGAGACATTTATACTAAAAATTCTATTCGTCATCTGAAATTCCAGTTTAAGGAGCCACCTAGTATTTCATCTGACAGCCGTATGCAGGGTGTCCTTGTGAAACTGCTCAAGGAAAACTCAAAAGATGACCAAGGAGATGTGAACAAAAACAGCTCCATATGCAAGACCACCACATGAATCGTCTACCCCTGCATCTGACCTCTCCCCCAAACACCCTGCTCCCCACCCCAAGTCCAAAACTATCAGCTTTAGAGCAAAACAAAGACCACTGCTCCCGAGTAGATAGGAGCCCCATTGCTGGGTTCTGGAGCTCTGTGTAAGAGCTTAGCCTTGAGAAAGTCATCTCAGGCTAGAGGTGTGATCAGGAGAGACCTCAAGGACCACAAGAGTCCAGAGCCTTCAAGGCATGATGGTACACACTTGTAATCCCAGCATTCAGGGGATTGAGGCAAGATTATTCTAAGTTCAAAGCTAGCCTGAGCTACACAAGACCCTCATAAAAAAAAGAGTCCAGAGCCTAGAGAACTCTTGACAAGTATCTTCATGATCCCAGAATGCACTTGGTGCACGAATATGGAAGGAGGTAAGGCTCTGCTGTTTGGGGGGGGGGTTGTTTTGTTTTGTTTGTTTATTGTTTTGTTTTGTTTTTCATTTGTTTGCTTTTCCCAAAAGTCATGGTCAGACTGATTCACCTTCTCTTCTAGATCCCGGCCTTGGTGACTCCTACAGAATCTAAGCAGGGACATTCAGACAAGCCTGACCTGGTGTCTTCACTCTTCCTAGACAAAGCTGCTATTGCCTAGCTTCTGCTGGGTTCCAGGTGCTGGGCTGCCCAAGAGCCTGAGTTGGGGGCTGTGTCCTCAGGCGTGACTCAGTCACAACAGACAGTCTGTGTACCTGCCAGGCACCAGCAAGAACTCAGGCCTGTCTCCATGGCTGCTGCCACACATTGGTCCCAATAATCCCACTTAGCACTCACCCAATAGACGTATCTCCAGTTTCTGCCCTGCCCTGTCACGTGAGTGAAAGGGAAGCAAACATCTCCAGGCTGAGTCACTGCCAACGTCTTCGCCAGTGAAATTCTCACTCCCATCTGCCCTAAACATCAGCCCCTCAGGGCCGCAGCTTCAGAGAAGATTCCAGAAGACATGCTCTGCATACCATCAGGCTGCTCAATAGATCTTACTAACATACACCTGTGCAAATCTGGTTCCCCAGAGCGAGCAAGACCCCAGCCACGTTCCATATATACCATCCCACCCTGAACTTTAGATGGGAAGGCTCTCTTCCCCTTCAGAATGTCTCTTCAAGCTGATAGGTCCCCAATGCTGGGGCCAAGTAGCAAAGTGGCCTGTACTGCACAAGACACAGAAGCAAATGATCCGGCCAGCCAACACCCCAAACAAAAGGCAGATCCCTCATTTGTGATTAGTCAATAGACACCTTCCCAAAGCACAGGGGTTGATTTGAACAATGACCATGAAATCAGGGAAGGTTAGCCAATAGTCTACAGTGCCCTAGCACAATTAAAAGTGGGGAGACAAATGGGGGCTTCACAGTCAAGTAACCGCTAGGCTGGAACAGTAGGCAGGCGGGGCTGGTAAAAGGGACGGGACATAGGGGTAACTTATAGGACGTTCCTGTTGTCTCCAAAGTGCTCCACTGAGCCCTGTGGCACCCTAGAGACCAAAGCCTGGCCCCTTGCAGGCCTCCCTGCAGCCCACTGTCTTGTTTGAGTCACACAGTTATTGACATGCTTGAAACAACTGTCAATATTTTAAAATCAGTTTCCACAAGAAAATCCAGAAAAAAAAATGTTTTTCTTGAAAACTCAGAAGGTCTGGCAACACTAAGCCCAGGCTCAACTGGAAGGCGCCAGGGAGAGCTCCCCACCCGCCGCCGCCGCCACCACCACCTCACCCCACCCCTCTGAGATAGGATGCAGACTAACTAGCCAGGTCTACAGTCTCCACCCCTCCCTGCTCCACCACTCCTGCTCGGTGGGTACCCTGAGGAAACATCCTGTTGTTCTCTAAAGACCACAAGAAACTCACAACTTCCTAGATGCCTTTGCTAGCCTCCCCGCAACCCCAAACCTATCAGAAGAACAATTATTTTCTAGAACAAGCTACTCCTGTGCCCATGAGTCAGCTCTGCGTTCCTCCCCGGGAGGCGTGCCCCATGTCCAGTGACAACAGTAGCATGAACTCATAAAACAGATGGCTCCAAAGGTTCACGAAGCAGCCAGGAAATTAGCAGAATTTCAGATAACTCTGGCCAAGCCAAATCCACGATCCAAGGTCAAAGGCAAGAATCATGTGCCCATTTCACAGACTGATCATGGCACAGCGGGGTCACCATGCTGCTTTTCCCCACACCTTGCCATATGGATGCCCATGAGCAGGTTGAAGGGGAGAGCTGTGCCACCACGGATATGGTAAGTGCAGAAGCGGGTAGGGGAATCCTGATTGGCTGGTTCTGGGAACTGGCATTCTGGGCAGAGCTTTAAAAAGGATAATGTATCTTTAAGGCCAGGTGCCCTTCAGGGAGCGTAGTGAATAAATGTCTTCTGAAAAGCCTGTAAATATTCCATCGCCTCTCTGTCATTACTACTATGAAATGATAATGAAGCATGAAAGAAATATAATTCCATATTCAGATGACAGCATTAGCCTCCATAAGCAAACTGAAATATTTATTAGTAAAATGTTCGGTATCTACGCCTGTAATCTAAAAAAAAAAAAAGGACAAAAATGTTTTATAATAAAAAAGAGATTGAATGCGGAGGTAAAATGTGGTTGGCTGATTTTATTGCTTATTATTAAATCCTGGCAAAACAATTATTTTTTTCTTTTCATTAGTAAGACACCCAAATTAAAACTATGCCCTCCGGCTGCAGGTTTACAGTAGTGATTAAAAACAAGGGCTCGTGATACATGGGGCTTTTGACAATGGCGTAATCAAATTCATTTGTATTGTTCAATCTTTCCCTGACAAATATTTTTACAGTAAAATATACCAAACAAAGAATCGCAGGCAACAACTATCAATACAGAGGAATTAGGAAACCTTGTCATTATTTAAAAAGTGAACGGATACGACGTTGCCATAATCTTGAATACAAACGGTAGTGTGTAGTTAATTAGGGTAATTATTGCCTAAATTGTGCTTAATTGTCTTATACTGAATAGGACGCACGAAAGAAGCTTTTTGAGCGTCTTACAATGCCTGAGTGCCACCAAACTCCTGAGTTATAATTTAATAAGTTTCGATGGTATTTCCTATAAGTCAGAAAATACACCTGAATACAAGCTAAGAGGCAAACAGGAGCCATGCGTCCTGACCTCTCTTTCACCTTATCGAAAAAGAGGCGTGAGAGAGTCATTTAGTACTGCGGCGTCACTTGCGCGTTCTTGTACTCGGAGCACATTCCTTAAGGAAAGGGGGAAGAGAGAGCAGAAGAAAAAAAAAAACACCGAGTCTTTGAAGTGAATGAAAAATTAGAAATTCAAGTGACCACGATCAATTCTGAAACACTGCACAAAATTAATTACAGTTTTGCATCAGAAGCAGGGATGTAGATTTCAGACAGGCGATGTCATTTATCTCAACCTGCACAATACACAAGGCGATTAAAAAGCCAACTGTGTCCCCACCTCCCGAGTCGAAGGCCTCTCTGAGGCTGTGAAGTACAAATGATTAACTCCGAATTATGCAAGGGACTGTGCACGTGCTTCAGCTCGAATGGAGTGTGTGGCAAGTCCCGCGAGCTGGAGAGGGACAGATCTGAGGCGCTTTATCAAAATCCAGCCTGGCCACCACCCCACCCCCGACAGAATCGAGATAAATTACAGGGAGAGCTGGCCAGCACTACAGAGGCTTGCTCTGCAAACTCCAGCTCTCCCTGTAATTCTGTCTTTAATTGCTTGACTTGAATTTGCATGTTTGGAAGAGCAGGTTCAAGGATTGACTCCTTCTACAGACAACTCTGACCAGCTTCCCAGTTCATGTGGAATTGCAGGAACCTGTCTTAGGAGGTGAAATATTTGGCTGTGTGAGCCCTGAGAGGGCGACACATATCAGCTGGGGACGCACCCTCCCTCTCCGGCCCTAGGGGTTAGCCTAAGAAGCCTTCAGCATTCAGGAGGATTGGAGATGTCCCCGGGTTTGGGTCAAAAGAAGCCCAAGGATCAGAAACCCACAAAGAAACCCATTTGTATCCCCCTTTATCTGATTCCCCTGCTCTGATACCTCCCCCCTTTAAAAAAAAAAAGGCAGGATTCACATGTGTTCAAAATACATCTTAACTCTGTTGTCAAAATGAACTCAGTATTAGAAAGGCTGACAGATTTTTCCTACTCTGAGAAAGCACACATGGCATGTCACCACACGCGCGCGCGCACACACACACACACACACACACACACACACACACACACACGGGCAGAGTGTCTGCTTCCTTAAACCCTGTATTCACAGCTGATTTATTAACACAAAAGATGCCAAGTGGAAAACTGTCGCTTTAAGATTTGTAAACACAGACCTTACAAACCCTGAGGTCGCCAACTCCCTCAGGGTTTCCTTGTAAAACCTGGGCTGCCTCCCCAGCCCACAGCAGTCTTAACCATCTACTCTCCACCTGCCAATTGCAGACTTCTTCAACACAGATGGAAACAGTCCCCTGCAACTGCTGACCCTGCCTTCCAGCCCAAGGCTTGGCCAGAGCAAATCGGATTCACCAATGGTCCGGGATATCACATGTAGGGATGGAGACTGGATGTGAGAAAGGTCCACGCCTACATCACTGTTTCCAGAATACAGATCTTCCACAACAGGGGAAAAAACAAATATCAAATCGGGGGTACAAGGGAGTGGTGAGGACTGTGGCTCACATTAGCTGCGCGATCCCCTGAGGCAGACTGCTACACCCACGTGCAAATGGCCATTGCAGTGAATAAAAGCCCACACACGGAACCAGACACTGAATTTTTAGTGCAAATTGGAAACCTGGATTCTTGCAAAAAATCGCTGCACTTTTTAATGTTGAATAGGACTTTAAGAACACATCAAAGAACACTCTACTGGCCAAATATAAGCTCTTTTTTTGTTGTTGTTTCATACACTTTTTTTTCCTCTGGTGATGGGGATGGACTACTGGATCCTGGACATTCTAGACAAGTGTTCTGCCACTGAGCCATGCCCTAGCCCCTCACTGGGGGATTCTAGGCAGGAGCTCTACCACTGAGCCACATCCCAGCCCCTCACTGGGAGATTCTAGGCAGGGGCTCTACCACTGAGCCATGCCCCCAGCATTAGGCATTTTTATTATTATGTATTAATTGTGCAAAATAATGAAGTTCACTATGAAATTTTCTATTATAAACAGTTTTGATGACCAACTAGAGTCCAGGATGTCCCTAATTATTGCCTCGATTCTGTGCTTTTGCTGAAGAGAGATGTTTTCACTGTTGAATTCATAAAGGAGATTTCTCTAGACAGCTTTCTCCTGTTGTAGTGGTCCTGTGGCAGTCAGAAGGACCCTAGATCCTTGACTCCTCTTCCCTTACACAGCTGCTCCCCAACAACCTTGCCTCACACTGTCCAGTGGGGTCCTAACCTTAGAGGTTTTCCTGGTGTGGTTTGGTGAGACAGTGTCTCATTCTGTAACCCAGGCTAGCCTCAAACTCACAGTCCTCCTGCCTCAGCCTGCCCAGTGTTTCTGTCATCACACTGGACGCCTAATCTGAGAGATTGTAGTTTCAGGCCAGCTCACTACATGTTGCTTTCAATTTCTAGGGCAGCCTGGACCCATGTGTTTTTGCTTATTAATCCTTGTATTTGTGGGTGGGGAGTAAGTTACACAAATACCTGAAAGCTGTTCATCTAAAACGGACATACCAATGTGCTAATCCCACCACCTACTCCTTGCCACAGTCCCTGGCTCACTGAGCCTGGGCTCAGCCCCGCGTTAGACTGACTCCCTTCTCCCACAGCTGGAAGCAGCCCACTAACACTTAACCAGTAGAGAAGGCAAGATGTGCTTGCTTCTGCAGCCAGTGTGCTCTCAACTTCATGTCAATGGGTGTGGTGGCGCACTCCTATAATCTCAGCACGTGGGAAGCAGAGGCAGGAGGATCTCTGTGAACTTGAGGCCAGCCTGGTCCACAAAGTGAGTTCTAGGTCAGCCTGGGCTACATAGAAAGACCTTGTTCTCAAAAAGAAGAAGAATATGGCAGGCCAGTGTCCTTAAGAATGAGAAGAGCAGTCAGGCAGGTGGCGCAGGCCTTTAATCCCAGCACTCGGGAGGCAGAGGCAGGCGGATCTCTGTGAGTTCGAGGCCAGCCTGGTCTACAGAGTGAGTCCCAGAACAGGTTACAAAGCTACAGAGAGAAACCCTGTCTCAAAAAAACAAAAAAAAAAAACACAAAAAAAAGAAGAATGAGAAGAGGCAGCAGATGCCATGCTGGGTACCCAAACAAACAGCTTCTCAAACCAGTCCGAACTCCATTGCTGCACATGAAAATAGTCCACTCCTGGGCTTCTCCATGTTCTGACATGTTCAATCCTTAAGATTTATTCCAGCTGAGGAAGTCACCAGGTGGGAAGTGCGCAGGATGCATCATGGCAAATATGATGGCTGCGGCACTTTGTGGAAATCATGGAAGCTCAGAGCTTGTATTTGAGCATGAGGAGAATGCGCTGACTACCCACCTTGCAGTTACCCAAGGAACTAAATTTACAGTTCAAGATGTCAAGTTCCCATATAAACACCACAATGAATCAATCTTCTCTGTGTCTCTGTCTCTCTGTCTCTCTCTGTGTGTGTCTCTCTGTCTCTCTCTGTGTGTCTCTCTGTCCCTGTGTCTCTGTCTCTCTCTCTCTCTTTCTAACTTACACGACCATGATGGATGGTGCATGGAGACAAGTGTTAGCCCCAATCTCAAATGTCCACTGTAGGGCAGCAATAAAATTAATGTCCCTTCAAAAGAAACTGGTGGAAACTCTCTGAGACCTCAGTCCATAACTGCATGGCACACTTACAGGGCCTGGGAGGCTGTCAGAAGACCAGAGTGCAAAGCTTCTCCCACCAAGGAGCGTGTAGTCTATGGGCAGTGCAGAGAGGTCTGGAAGTGAGGTAAAGGAGTGGGAAGTCTATGCTTTAGTGCTGTTGCTTCCGACCACTGACAGACACACCAGGACGCAAACAGATCCATTCCTCTTCGGAACTAGTCTGTGCATCTTCACACATACTCATGGCACAGGCTGATGGCCTGCACTGGGACACGAATGTCCTGGACCGTCACTCCTCTGCTACCCATTCTTATCACCACCGTTGTCCCCTTCCGCTTCCTACATCACCCCCCTTCCAGTTTATCTTTTACATTTTAGTCTAGAATCCATATACAAAATTTGTCTTTCTGAGACTGGTTTGTTCCACTTAATACGATCTCCATTCTCTCCGTTTTCCTGCCAACACCATTCTTTCATTCTTCTTCATCAGTTCAGCCTCAGATGGACATCTGGACTGATGCCGTATGGAACACTGCAATCATAAACCAGAATGTGCAGTTATCTCTGTGGCACGCTTAGGTGCCTATGGGTATGTCCCAGGAGTGCTGGATCATAGCGTGGTTCTGTTTTCAGCTGAGCCAGACCAACAGAAATAGGTCGCCCCACCCTGTCTGCTGGCTAGCATTTACCATCCTGGTTTTCCTGATGACAACCATTCTGACTGAGATAAGATTGAATGTCAGTTTTTTTTCCTATTTTTAAGCAATCTCGTGTAGCCCAGACTGGCCTTGAACTTGCTTATACCTAAGGATGGACCTTGAATTCTGATCTCCCACCCTCACTTGCCGAGTACACTGATAGGGATCTCAGGCAATCCAGGCAAGAAGTCAACCAACTGAACTACATCTCCAGCCATTTAGTGTAGTTCTGATTTGTGGTGCCCTGGTGGCTGAAGATGCTAAGCTTTTCTTCCCAGTCATTTATTGGCCATCTGCACCTCATTATTATAGCTATCCATTTGGTTTGTTTGCTCACTTATTGATTGGGAAATTGGGAATTTTTTGACATGTAACTTTTTTAGTTCCTTGTGTATTCTAGATAGTAACTCTCTAGCAGATGAATAATAGGCAAAAATTTAAAATCCCCTAGTATGGGATATTTGTACAGTGTGTGAAGTTGTGTTGCTGTGATTGGTGTAATAAAAAGCTGAATGTCCAATGGCTGGGCAGGAGAGAATAGGTGGGACTTCCAGGCAGAGAGAGAGAAACTGGGAGGAGGAATCCAGGCAAGTCGGAAGTGCTGTACTAAGAAGAGGTAGCCGAGCCATGGGGCAGAATGTAAAAATATGGGTTAATTAAGTTATAAGAGCTAGTTGGGGAAAAGCCTGTGCTAAGGCTAAGTTTCATAATTAATAATAAGTCTCCAGGTCATTATCTGCGGGCTGGCAGTTCAAAAATAGTCAAACAAGAAAGCTTGCTACAATCCCCCCCACCTTGTTCCGTAGGTTGTATCTTCATACATATTATTTATGATACATATGTCACTTGGTTGCCCCTAAAAACAAACAGCTGCCTTCCAAGGCAGGGCAGGAGCAAGCTGGAGGCCTATCTCTCTTTCTGAGAGCTGCTGCCCCAGGCTGCATCCACCATCAGCATCTGTAGCTGGAGAGTTTTCTCTCCGGGTCCCGCCAAGCCCCAGCAGTCCCTTAGCCCACTTATAAAATAAACACACAGACGCTTATATTATTAAACTGCTTGGCCATTAGCTCAGGCCTATCATTGTCTAGCTCTTACTCTTATATTCAGCCCATTTCTATTAATCTCTACTTTACCATGTGGCTCGTGGCTTACTGGTACCTTACATCTTCCTTGTCCTGGTGGCGGCTGCAGGCAGTGTCTCCCTCTCTGCCTTCCTGTTCCCTCAATTCTCCTCTCTGTTAGTCCCACCTATACTTCCTGTCTGGCTACTGGCCAATCAGTGTTTTATTTATACAGAGCGATATCCACAGCAAGCATCCTTGCACCAGAGTAAGAGGAGACAACATGTGATGCAAGGTCTCCCACCCAGTCATAGGTATCTCAGCAAAAACTTCATCAAAAGGACTCTATTCCTTAAGCTCAACATATTGAAAAGAAAACAAATTTTTTTAAGAAAACAGCGTTGCTTGTTGTATCTATGAATCAGAACACTGGAGCTTTACAACTTAAGAAATCATTTTATAAAATAATCACAAATTCGGCAGGCAGCAGTGGTGCATTCTTTAAGCCCAGCACTTAGGAGGCAGAGGCAGGTGGATCTCTGCAGGTTTGAGGCCAGCCTGATCTACAGAGTGAGTTCCAGGACAGTCAAGGCTAAACAAAGAAACCCTGTCTCAGAAAAAAATCACAAATTTGAGTGAGTTTGACCAATGTTTATCAACAGCTTTTTCCATCCATGGGGCATTCATAATTTAGTCGTAATAATTCATTACGTGACGTTCACTAAATGTCTGTCTTGTTATGGATCATGCCCAACTACAACCATTGATGACAGTTTAGACTATCCAGATTACCACTCCTGGTGAGCCACAATGCCACAGATGAACTGAGTAATCAAATCCTCCCAGAAGGAGAAGACGGCCCTGCCTAGTCAATACATGGCCTTCAATGTGAAGACAATGGGTCTGAGAGATGACATGGCTTACAGAAAGACACATAGCAGCTTAATGACCCACCTGAGACAAGAATGCCAACCCAGGGCTGATGGGTGATGTCACTCTGCATGCTGTGAATGTGTTGTTCTGATTGGTTGGTAAATAAGATGCTGATTGGTCAGTAGCCAGGCAGGAAGTATAGGCAGGATAAGCAGACAAGGAGAATTCTGGGAAAAGGAAGGCTGAGTAAGGAGTCGCCAGCCAGACACAGAGGAAGCAATATGTGAAGCCAAAACTGAAAAAAGGTACCAAGCCATGTGGTCAAACATAAATAAGAATTATGGGTTAATTTAAGTGTAAGAGCTAGTCAGTAGTAATAAGTTTGAGCTAATGGCCATACAGCTTGTAAATAATATAAGCCTCTGTGTGTTTACTTGGGTCTGAGTGGCTGTGGGACCATCAGGTGAGAGAGATTTGTTGTGACTGCGAGCCAGACAGGACACAAGAGAAAATTTTCAGCTACACAGGGCACAGACTCTGTCCTCATGGAACAGGGTTAGGGGTTGGGGAGGGCTCTATTAACACCTGACTATCTCCAAGTTCATAAAAGGGATGCTATCAATGTTGTGCAAGGCCAAACATCTTCAAGCCTGAAGGCAGGACCTATCTGCTTGCCATGCTGAGTTCTCAATGAGCTTTATTGTACAGGTGGATACTGTAGGAAGAGAACTGCACCTCAGGGCCATGCCTAGCCATCTGCTGGGCTACAGGGGTTAATCATACTGTCTTGGTTACTTTTCCTGTTGTGATAAAATACAGTGACAAAAGCAACTTGAGGGAAAAAAAATTATTTTGGTTCACAACTCAAGGGAACCATGGCATGAGGGAGGTCTGGTGTCAGGGGCTTGGGCATTGGCCACATCACATCTGCAATCAGAAAGCAGAGAGAGATAAATGCTGGCACTCAGCTCGCTTCCTCTTTTTAATGTCATCTAGGACTCTGGACCGTGGGATGATCCTGCCCATATTTTGGGTGGCTCTTGCTACCTCCAATTACCCTAATCTATACAGTCTCTCACAGGAAATGCCCAGGAGTATGTCTCCTAAATGATCCTGGATCCTCTCAAATTGACAATCAATATCACCCAGCATCTATACACACAGAGATGGCATTTTCACGGTTTGGATAACTATGGATGAAACAAACAGAACAGCAGTACCATTTTCCAGGGCATGGTTGTTTGGAAAATATATGCTTGACTCTCTCTAGATCTTTCCAAAAGGAAGCAGACCTGATTGAAATGAAGAGAGGCTCCTGAAAGATGGTGTTCATAGGACATTTTTCATTAACTCTGTACTTGGCAGTGCCTCTTAGGAGGCTTTGAGAGGGCAACGCAAACAGGGTGGTTTTCATTTCCAACTAGCTATTCGGCACTTCACACCCCAAGCTCTGTCTCCTCAGACAATATCTCTATCCAAGAGCAGTATGTCTTGTTTGTTGTTACTTTAACAACAACTAAGTTTTGCTCAAAAAGATGATGACCATAATGGGCCACTTCCAATGATGAGTCAGAATTATAAGCAAAGTAGTAGAGTGAAAAGAAAGCCATCTCTACCCAGAAATCCTCGCCTCTCAGCTGATACTGGGCAAACTCCTCCTTGGGTCTCCTTAGGGCTTGTTGGCCATAAAGTGAAGTAAAATAACATTCTCATAATGTCCTTTGGAGGCTCCAAAGAGGCAATGCAGGTGAATAGCCTCAGATATGGCAGGGGGATGTTGGCCCCGGGGACCAGCAAATGCATGCAGTCTGTCTCCTTTAACATGGTCACTGGAACTGCTGTTAAGAAGAAAATTAAGAGTGTTTCTGGTGTGGAATTTCCCCCTGAATATTTTTGTCAAAATAGAAACTATACAAATAGCCAGTTCTAATAATAATAATAGCACAACCACCACTGGAGAATTTCTGAGATTTGGGGTAAAGAGGGAGCTCACAATGGCTGAAGCAGCAAAGGCAGAGTCTGTGCTGACTGGCCAACCTACTCCTTGTCCCGTATGAGAGGTGCTGTAGACGAGGGTCCCGATGCCCAACTGACTTCTGGGTAATGCCTGGACCAGTAAGTAAGACCAAAATAACTGCCGAACATCCTGCCATCTAACTACAGGCATCTAGCCGAGCCCAGCAGAGGCTAGCTAACTGACCCAGATCACAGACTCCCCAGCTAGCCACAGGACCATGTGCCTAAGCCACTAAGCTTTCAGGAGGCTTGTCACACAACAGCAGCTGAGACATCCTCCAGACACTACACTGCACAGATGAAATGCGAAGTCTGGGACATCTTCTCCTCACTTCTACCTCTAAATTGTCAGTCCCTCTCTGATCTTCCACATTCACAGTACTAAATGCAAAGGCGATCCATATTCTCTCCTCTCAGAACCCTCCATGGCTCCCTAGGGTCAGGGTCATGTGGATTGCCCACACACCATCTCACCTGACAACTCTGTCCCTTCAAGATGGATCCTCCAGCAGGCTCTAGGAGATGCCTCCTGTCACTCCTCACTCCCAAAAGCTCCTTGAGAACAAAGCCACAAGCTTGGCACTGCTGGGGGTGCAGCAAAGAGCCCCCGGAGGCCAAGCAGTCTGTCGCCACTCTCAGCCTCAGCGCTCCTCCCCTTCCTCTTAGATGCCTGTCCTCCGGGCCCCTCTTCCCTGGACCCCATGCCTTTCTTCTCTTGTGTCAGATCAGGTCCAGAGAGCAGATCTTCTCACTCTACCTAGCATGACTACCCTAAAAAGCTTGGCCTGGCTTCCCAGCATCCACAGGGGCTGCCGGGTCTTCACTGAGGCTGCTGCGGCTGCTCATGGTGATATGTGTCCACCCTCACAGGCACAACACTAAAAGGGTTCGGATGTGGGATAAAGAGGAAGGGTACTAGAGGCAAGCCATGCCATTTAATTGCCCACTTAGGATTAAGGTACAAATGACCTAAGGCTTCAAGGTCTTGGCTTCCAGAATGCTTGGGAAATGGAGCTAATGATTTCTGCCCCATTCAGAACAAAAGGATTGTGAACACCACAAAGTAATGGTGTGGGCTGAGGATACAGCATAATGGTAGAGCATCTGCCTAGAATCCCCCAGTGAGGGGTTAGGAGTATTGCTCAGCCATAGATTACCTGCTTAACAAGTGCAAGGCCTTCCCACCTAGGTTCAATATTAAATATAAATAAATAAATAAATAAATAAATAAATAAATAAATAAATAAATAAATAAATTTTTAAAATTTTTTAAAAACATAAGATCTAGGCATGGTGCAATATGTGTATGATCCAAGTCTTTGAGAGGCATAGGCAGGCCCCAAGTATGAGGTCAGCTTAAGCTACATTGCTAGAATCTGTCAAAGAAAGAACGGAAGGTAAGGAAGGGAGGGAGGGAAGAAGGAAGGAAGAGCAATAGTGGCCCTGAGTGCTACACTTACCCAGCAAGCCTCGCAGCCTGCTTGGCACACCGTTTACCACATGCAACTTCGCCCAACCCTCCGATCCCATCCCCACCCAGGCCCTCTCCACCGTTATGCAATTGCCCCCTCTCCCTCTGCTCTTCCCCCACTGGGCAAGGGCACCCCAACACCTTTGGTGGAGAAAGACTCATATCTTCCTGCTTCTCTCAGAGATCTACAAGTGGCAAAGTCCAAACTACAGGCAGACCCTCTCACAGGTACAGCAGACTCTGTGAACCTCCACCCAGCACCAGTGGAACAGACTCAGTGTGAACCTCCACCCAGCACCAGTGCAGCAGACTCTGTGAGAACCTCCA
>CABHPH010150744.1:15669-25930 GCA_902168325.1 Peromyscus nudipes
TCTCTCTCTCTCTCTCTCTCTCTCTCTCTCTCTCTCTCTCTCTCTCTCCCATGCTTGTTGATCACGTGCAAGCTCTCAGCTCCAGTACTCTGCCGGCTTGCCTGCTCCCAGTGATGATAATGGACTCACCCTCACCATGCCTGCCTGCCTGCCGCCATGTTTTTCCCAATGATGGTCTTGGACTCACCCTCTGAAACAGTAAGCAAGCCTCCAATCCACTGCTTTCTTTCATAAGCTATCTTGGTCATGGTATCCTTTCACAGAGATAGAGTAGAAATAGATGGAGCATGACTCAGAATGGACAGGGGGAAGTGTTGCTTACTGAGTGAATAAATGTGGCAGTCACAGCTACCATGACCAGAATCTTCCGGGGACTTGGGGGAAATATGCAGACTTGTTAGACTGGTGTGTGTGACCTATTTCAATCAGATAGCCAGTGTCACCTGAAGGGCAATTATCAGCAGCCCTTTGTCTTCTGAATTTTCTCTTTCTCAGCAGCCTAGCTATTGCCTACAAAAGTCTGTGGCCTCTCTCCCTCTTCCAAATGCACAGGATGCATTGTATATAGCTGTTTGGGGATGAAAAGACTGTAGGCTTGCAGAATCTCATTCATCTAGGGATAGAATTTCCCTCTTGTATTCTCACTTTTTTTTAACATCATTATTTTGCTTCACATGAGAAGTGTTATTTTTCCCCCAAGTTCTAGATTCTAGAAGTATAGATGACATGAATTAGAATCTTAATATTACATATCCTGCACCCTATTTCCTGTTTTTCAACTCTGGACTTTGCATGTTGACAGCTTCTGCATTAAACTGGCTGAACACATACATGTAGGCTATTATTAGACAGATAATAGAAAATCCCTCATAGTCCAGGGTAGCAGTGCAAACAGATGAAGCTGGCTTGCCTGAAACTATAGGGAGAGGTAGGGACTAGGGAGAACTGAATGTACTCTCCCATCTAAATTCAAGTTTATATTTTCAAAGGTAATAGTGGCAAAGTATAATTAATACATCTTTATTATCAGACTGAGAATGTTGTTTTCATAATGAGTCTGAGAACTATTTTAATTGCACACGCGCACACACACACACACACACATACACACACACACACATGTGAATTCCACATGGAATTTCTGGGGTAGTATTACAGAGAATGGATAATCCTTGTATGTACATATCGTTTCGGGAGGGCTATATATGGGAGATAGGAAGACAATCAAGTAATTTAAATCGTTCAGCACCAACTACAAAATAGAGCTAGAGGTAATAAGGTGAACGCGTCAACTGCTACCCTGTCCTGAGTTTCTGCCGGTATCAGTAGGTATGAGGCCTTCTCACTCATCACACATGGCACGTGATCGGACCCAGCACTGTCTGTGCTTGGTTCGAATCCCGATTCAGCTTCACTGGATATATGACCTGGGGAATTACTTGGCAGCTCTGTGTCAGTGTTCAGCCCTGTCCAGGAGGGTTTGTAATGGTCGGTGCTGGTTGGTTAACAGGGATTAACGGGTAGAGTTGCACAGATAGAGCTGGCACTTTAAGAACATCTCAAAGATTGATTGGTTGGTTGAGTGAATGGCTATTGTTGTTATAACATCGTTGTCATTTCACAAGGTGGGAACACTGTGCCGGCAGGTTATCTTCATTAGCCCTTCCATCTATCCTGCCATGTACGATGCTCACTTGTACAGGGCACTTACAATGGCTGAAACTGATCTTGGTAGCTCTGTACATAACTGCAGATCATCTAATGCCATATTTTCAGGAAAAAAAATTCTGTGGGTTAATGTTTTCTCAACTTTAAACAATGCAGGAATCATGAGTCCCTGAATGATGATATTCTCAAGTCTGTCTTTTTTTTTAATGACTGATGCCAATTCCATTAGTAATATTTCACAACCTTGTGAAATTTAGTAGGTTATTAGAACAAGACCTAAATCTGTGAGGTTAAGATGCACCACCCTTCCTGATCAATGAATACCTTTACCCTAGAGATATGATTAGAAAAGGACTCTCTCTCTCTAACTCTCTCTCTCTTTCTCTCTCTCTCTCTCTTTCTTTCTCTCTCTCTCTCATGTATACTTACACACACGCACAAACACACACACACACACACACCTTATCACTACCACCATAAAAGAAAATAATAGCAAAATTTTATTATTTGAGTTGAAATAAAACAATTCCAATATCATTCCCAAACAAGCTCTCCAATCCCCTGTGCACATTATTCCGTGCTGGCCAATGCTCATGGAAACAACAGTCAAATTCACCTGCCAAACACGAAGACTCATCTGTTCACTCACAATCTTACACGTCAGCAAAGACGAAGCTCAAATCCTTCAGTGAGTAATGAGGTTGCCTCTGCTGGCTGCGGGTCTCTCCTAGGCAGCCCAATTGTCTGAGTTCATTTGTAGGAGTTGGGTAGAATCGGCAAAGTTCTAAATGAGGTGGCAGAAACTTGCAGAGGCAGAATGGGTCTGAGGTCTGAATGCAGCTACTCACTGGTCTGAAATTCTAGACTAGTTTTCACATTTTCTTGACTGTGACATTACTCTAAAGTTAAAATAAGAAGAACACAAGACCTCCTCAAGCTACTGATAAACAAATTAGATTTCTGAACAAACCACTAGACATTACTGCTGTGGAATATCGTTCTGTATGCTGTGAATGTGTGTTGCTCTGATTGGTTGATAAATAAAAGGCTGATTGGCCAGTAGCCAGGCAGGAAGTATAGGCAGGATAAGCAGACAAGAGGAAGAGCTGAGTCAGGAGTTGCCAGCTGGACACAGAGGAAGCAAGATGACAAGGCAGAACTGAGAAAAGGTACCAAGCCACATGGCTAAACATAAATAAGAATTATGGGTTAATTTAAGTATAAGAGCTAGTCAGTAATAACCCTGAGCTAATGGCCATACAGTTCAGAATTAATATTAAGCCTCTGTATGCTTATTTGGGTCTGAGTGGCTGCAGGACTGGGCAGGAGAGATTGGTTCTGACTGAAGGGCCCAGGCAGGACAGGAGAAACTTCCAACTACACTTTACCATGGCTTCCCTAGATGAAGAGTAGACCTTACCATCCAGAGAGGAAAGACCACAGCCTCATGGTACATAAAGATGATTCTAAGGTTGTTAAAGGTGACTTACCTCAAACCCTCTGATTCATTGGAAATTTTTTGTACGTCTGTTCATCTGTCCCTACTCATTTTTATTTTATTTTTTCTTTAGACTCTCTCTTGTTATGCCTCAATTTCCTCTTGCTTCAGCCTAGTGAGTACTGGAGTCTCAGCTATGTACTACTATGTAGCAGGACAGGCCCATAGGGTCAAGAAAATTGATTCAACCAGTTGCTAAGGCATGTACATAACATACTCTGTAGCTAGAGTTTTCCTACTGGGCCCACAGTCAGGACAAATCTCTCTCACCCGCCAGTCCCACAGCCGCTCAGACCCAACCAAGTAAACACAGAGACTTATATTGCTTACAAACTGTATGGCCGTGGCAGGCTTCTTGCTAACTGTCCTTATATCTTAAATTAATCCATTTCTGTAAATCTATACCTTGCCACATGGCTTGTGGCTTACCGGCATCTTCACATGCTGTTTGTCATGATGGCGACTGGCAGTGTCTCCTCAGCCTTCCACTTCCCAGAATTCTCTCCTCCTTGTCCCGCCTATACTTCTTCCTGCCTGACCACTGGCCAATCAGTGTTTTATTTATTGACCAATAAGCAACATGTTTGACATACAGACCATCCCACAGCAATACTCCATATGAACCAACCTGGAGTCTGCCTGTGTGCCTGTAATAGGAACTGTCAGAGTTCCTAGTCAATGTCAGACTGTGATTGTGCAGAGTCTGCCTGAGGGCCTAGCCATAGTCACTGTCAGAGTTCCTGACCATGCCCACCCAATGAGGGACGACCACACAGACTGGGCGCTGGGAGGAGGGTATATAAGGCCTTCCCTGTTATTGAATAAATGAGTTCGTTATTTGCCTTCAACAGACTCCCGGTGTCTGTGCTTTCCAGTGTGTGCCTTCTCACCCCCTCCCCCAAGGGAGCCGTTAGAACCCAAGCAGCACTACTAGGCCTGGCTTCTCTCACCCTCTTACAAGTACGACTCCTACCAGATCCAAACACAGTTACAAAAGAATGAATTTGATCATTTTTAAAGTCTCAGCAATACGAAATCAATACAACTTTCAAACACTGTGTAACCTTTGGATATCAAGGAAACAGTACAGCCCTGCCCAATTTCTCACGTGGTGATGATACGGTGGCCACAGGACTGTCACGAAAGTACAGCAAGGCTAGAAAAACTTGTCAGATCTCAAATGTCACAACTGTAGACTTTTACTCCATGCAACACAGCTAAGATGCTGAAGAAATGTTATAATATCTGCCTTGCTTCTACATCCATATCTAAGATGTACAGAATTCCAGGAAACATAAAATGACTGTTGAAAAATAAATGTACTCACCACCCTGTCTTAAGCATTTATTCTGTGCCTAAGTACTTTGTGTGTATCAATTCATAACTCAACGGAATCTTGCACAGCATCACAGAGGCTGGAGCAGGATTTCATCAGACACAATCTGAGCTCACATTGTCGTGCTTCAGAACAGGTAAGGAAGGCCATTGTGAACTTCAAGATTCACAGTCCTGCAGAAGTTGGCGCTCCACTTTCCTAATGGTATAAAGTAATAGGGTCCCCCACAGCTGACTGCTGTTGTGGCCTTGTGACTAATTCCTGGCTAATGGGGCACAAGAAGAAGTTTGTGGGAACCTCAGGAAAACAATCTAGTTAGCTGCTCAAAGGGCAAGGTGCCCTCTCTTTGTCTTCCTGCCCCCCCCCCAACTCCTTTTTCAGTCTTAGAACTTGGATGTGAGTGCTGACATAGTCACACAGGAGTTTGACCTTGAGTTTGAAACCATATGTTGGGATGATGGAAGAAAAAGCTAAACAAAGCCCCACATGAAGCCCTGTCTGTCTACGTCTGGGCTCCTTTACCTTACTAATACCCAAAACTTTTTATGTATGTATGTATGCATGTATATATGTATGTATTTAGTGTATGTGCATGTGTGTGTATGTGTGTGTGTGTGTGTGTGTGTGTGTGTGTGTGTACAGGAGCATGCCTGTCATGGTGTGCACATAGAGATCAGAGGGCAATTCATGGAGTTTGGGTTCTCCCCTGCCCATGTGTAGGATCCTGTATCAAGTACATGTCACTTAACAGTTATCTCACTAGCTCTATAGGCAAGATTTTTTTTAAGTCTTTGTTTCAGGGGATTTCAGTTTATATTTATTCCCTTCACTTTTCCTGTAATTCTGTCTTTACCATCGCTCTCCATCTCTCTATACACCATTTTTCTGCCCCATGTCCAGATTGCTCATTCCCCACCATTCCTCACCCCCGCATCATCAATAGCTTCTTCCCCAAGATCACTCTCAAACTCTGTCTATAGGTTTCTCACTTTTTGAAAATAGTCAATGTGAGAATTAAGAATGCACACAGACAGTGAGCTGCAATTTTGAATGCAAATACAATAATTGTATTTGCATGGTAGGATTATGGATAATTTCATGACTAACCTGTCACTAATAATGCTTTCTAATGTTATTTGTTTTCAATGAAATATAATGGTAGAGTGCTCATTTGTAATTCTGTCTAAAGCACTATTAGCTGCTTTGTACTTATTTATAACTTTGACTGTTTTTGTTGAAGACCACACAAGTTTCTCTTACCATTTAACATGTTTAGAGGTTGCCACTGATGTATAGCCAAGCCTGTCAAAGCACCAAGGAAGAATAATCAGAATTAGAATGCTAAACCATTTTATATAAAAAAATCACAAAACACAGTTTAATCCCCTCCTAAACTGAGGATTTAGGGCTTGTCTTCAGGTTGATATTATAAATGCCAATGACTTGCTCCATGCAGGAGTGGTGATAATTGAAAATTAATATTTGGTTCATTTAATCCTAGAGGCATATTGCATAAACTCCCTTTCATTACATGAGAACAAAATATATACTGGGAAGGAAGAGCAGAGGACAAAGTGTTAATAACTTACGCTATTTCTTGTTGACACCCAGCAGCTTGTATATAGTAAGGACCCATGGGGGCATGAACTCAATATTTCTCTTGCCTAGGTGTGGTGGTGCACGCTCGCAGGGCCAGAGCCAGAAGTGAGCTGAGTTTGAGGCCAGCCTGGGCTATATGGAGAGTTCAAGGTTCATCAGACTGCACAGTGAAATTCCGTGTATGCAAACAAGGGCTGGTGGTGTAGCTGGGTAGCAGAGTGCTTGCTTGTCGTGCACAAGGTCCTGTGTTTGATTTCCAGCACTGAGAGCAACTTCAACGTCCCCTTGCATTTACTCAGTGGCTACCTCCATCCTTAGAGTCCCAGCCTAGTTCACAGATTCATAGCTATCACTTCCAGTAGTCTGGTTCTTAAAATTGTTGGCCAAAGAAATCTATTGTGAAAACAGTTCAGAGACTTGAAATTGTCTTTCATTGGTCATATTTTCATTTTAAGGCATCTTTTAGCTTCAAATACAGAAGACATGATGTGGCTTTTCTTCAAATCTTGAGATTATGCAGGTTCCAGCAGAGATTTTCCCTAAGACTACTTGGGCGGGGGGCGGGCGGGGGGAGATTCTGATTAAAATTTCTTAAAAGAGGAACATTCTTGGCCACTAAAATAAAATTCACTTTCATTTCCGAAACTGAAGTTTGAGCAATCAGTGCTTCCTTACCCATGAATTCTGGGAGCCTGGTGCATCTGTATGGATTGAATCACGGGCCTATTAATGGAAGCAAGAAGCCAAGCATTTTCTGGGGTTATTTATTAATGTTACCTGTGCTTTCAAGAGCGGCCCTACCAGGTACGGCAGCTTCGTTATATCCCAGGCTTTCTGAGGGTCTCTTTAACTCTTTCATGCCACCTGACATTTTTCTCAGTGTCTCAGTTTGCTGTCAATAGCAAAAAGCAGGTGGCTCTGATTTGAGAAGAAAAAAAAAAACTGCCTATAGTTCCAAGCCAGCTAACAAGAAATGTAATAATTAAGTTATGTTCTGTGAATTATAAATTGTGTTGTCTTGTGTAGGTAGTTCAGATGTTTGTTGTCTGTTCATACAGTAAATCTCTCTCTTTTCCCTTTCTCTCTCCTTTTTTCTTACAATATTAAAAGCCAGTTCAATGGTTTCCTTATCTAAGGAGGCCAGCTGTTTCCTGACGTTTGGATCTAGCCTTTCCTTTCTAAATCAATGTCTGTCACAAGGAGACAGAAATATGTGTGTGACTTACAGGATTTGTCTTCATAATGATGAATGTTTAGCTAGAGCATTGATTATAAAAATAGCATCCAGACTCTGAAAAGCAATTTAAAGCCATGGTATCTGTCTGTTACAATCATTAAAAGCTAATGAGTATGTTTCTTTGTTGTACTTAATCTTTCCACAGTCTGACTGGCAGCATTAATGTTGGAAAGATTACATTTCGTGTACGGCAAGCATTTTGTTTATTGGTCTCCAACTTCTATGCTAACTATTTAGCCCATCAGTGAAATGTGGTATATGGTCGAATCTGCTTCTTAATTAACAGACGGGTGGAAAAATCACCCAGCTTCGGGTGAATGGAAAGAACATTCCAAGGATCCGTGGCATCCTCTACTTGAAGATACATTCAGTGTGATTAGAGTTTGAAATCCTTGTAAGAACAGTTGTTTTCCAAAGAGACCAAGGTAGGGTCTGTGTGCACCTTTTGGCCGCTGCCTCATAATTTTATCAAATGTCTGATGAGGCTAACCAACTCATCTACATTTTCCATGCCTCTTGCTAGGATTATAGTTCGTTTTCTCCAGTTCTTAAAGGCAACAAAGTCACAGCTTTTGCTCTAAATGAGTGAGTTTATCATAAAGCAAGTAGCTCCACAAAACACCTGAACCTCAAGTTTGAGAAGTCTGAATTTTTTTTAAAAAAAATCTGTATATACTTACAGCTAGAATGTTCAAAGAAGGGACATTTTGTTCTTTGAGCCCTTTACCGAGATCGCGAACTCAGTAAAGTTTTTAGGCCTTATGTCTAAATGTCACAAACGCCTGATCAAGAGAGGAACTCCTGACTCTCCCTGAAGGAGAGACCACTTCCATTCCCAGAAACTCCCAGAAAACCGCCTGGCATGCTTCACTGCCCAGCAGTGAAGTAAGCGTAGGTCCAGGCTTACTTAAGTAACCAAGGCAAAGAGTTGAACCATAGATTCAGTTATGGACTCAAGGGGTTTGATCCACCAAGGCCAGTGGCTGGAGGTGGAGACGTACCCATGCCTCCCCGAGCCTTTTCCACTGACTCATTGTCGCAGGGCAACAACCACACCTCCCAGTCTTCAGTGATTATAAAGACAGTTTCAGCTCCTTGAAGAAGTGTTGAAGAAATCCTTCAATCATAATCAAAATAATCACTCTATCTCGTTTCCGAGGCACTGTGACTAGTCAAACGTTAGCTATGATCGCTTGGTGTGTGATCTTTTAATCAGAGTTTTAGTATTAAGATTCCTCCCACATCTCATCATCTATCCATCAAATTACATATCTAGCTTCAATTTTTACCTTATTTTATATCGGGAGCAGACAGTACTCGAAAGCCTGTCTCTCCAGCATTCATTTGGAACCCAGGTTTTTGAAAGAACGATGTGGGGTGGAACTGCCTAGTGAACAACAGTTTCAGGCTGTGCCTTGCTTCTCACTGTGCTTTCAAAACCCTTTTCAGCTTGTCTTTTAGCATTGTTGGACTGAAAGGTCATTGAGACTCCCTCATCTCTAAAGGGCTCTAAAAATCCCCCAGGGTTCCGAGACTTGCCGCGGAGTAGAGCTGCAATCAGCCGGGGGATTACAAACTGACAGTTGCCGAAGGAACCTTTCTCTGGATGAAAGAAGGTAAAGGCCGAGCCAGAAAACGACTGGAAACTGATTGAACATCAAGTCACTGAGTTTTCCTTTGGTCTCTGGCACTGTCCAGTGTGTGAGCTGAGAAGCCAGTGTTAGTGCGGTGTCTCTCGATTTCATTACTCCAGTAAGGAAGGGTAAGGATGCCTTTCCACCATTCCAGCATCAAGTAATATAAGCCACAACAGCGAATTCTATAACTGAATGTTTTGTTACTTTGTGCATCGATGCCAGTCTCATTATTACATTGTAACATTTTTTGCTGTCTTTTTCTCTTAGGAAGTATAGAGAAGCTATGATTGAGCCCAAATGACACAGGAGAGAAGTGAGTAAGTATCATAGCAACAATAACCAGTCTTAGCATTGTCCTGCTGACATCACACTAATGTCACTAGCATTTGGCAACGAGGGTGATAGTGACAATATTCATAGTTGTAGTAGTCACAGCTTAGTCTAGAGTGGTTAAGAAACTAGAGTTAAGTCACCAGGAATAACATTGGTGATATCTATCTTTATAATGTAGGCTTGGTCATTCAATTTTCTCTGATTAGTTGAGATGGGACAAGTTATTTTTAAAATGAATTATTTTTAATAAATAATAAAATGGTGTAGGAAATACGAGGAAGCAAAAATCACTCTAATTCTGTTAGGCATGGAACACTGGCATTAACTGATCCACGGAAGGTTTGCTATGTTCAACTGGGTAGTATCTTCCAGTATTTGACTTATTTGACTTGTAACTAAGGAAGAAAGTTTACAGAGACCTAAAGGTGACTCTGCAGCGTAGTAACTGTTTACAAAATGTTAACTCTGGGAACATTGTTTTAAGTGCTATAAAGACATTAAATGATATACAACTTAAAATCACTGCTAACACCTATGGAGTAGGCCTGGAAGACCCTGATGTAGTGCCGTGTTACAAGTGAGGAAATTCACAAAAAGACTCAGCCTTGTACACAAGGTCTTACATGGGACACCCCAGGCCACCTAACTCCACAGCCTGTGTCCTTAACATGTGTTGTATGCTGCCATTTGTACCAACACTCTTGGGAGCACTTTGAAATCTGAGAACTTGGAACACTGACAATATCCAGAAAGGATGCTCTGGACAATTATTTGGGCTCCTTGTGCTTCTGGGAGACATGCTGGGTAACTTGCGGTCTCCAAGTAGAGAAGCTGCAAACCCTAGCTTCTAAGTTGTTGCCAGTAGAAGGTGGAGTTCAACATATGACTAGTCTGCCAGACTCCCAGGAAAGGGTCAAGATGAAGGAGGACTAGGATGTTTTATTGGCCTTCCT